>APFE030952360.1:11948-51364 GCA_000404065.3 Pinus taeda | reverse complement strand
CAGGTAATGCTAAGAGAAAGTGTGAAACCAGAGTTTTAGAGATTTTTAAGGTCTTTCTCTTATTTTCAAAGCTTGATATGAAGAACTGAGGTTTAAGACTTGCAAAGGAGGTAAGTATGAGTGGTGATAGACTCATATTGATTGCAGAAAGTCATGGTGACAATTTTTGCGCAACAATATCGCCGATAAACTAGTGGGTGACAAGTTGTAAACCTCAACAAGGATAAAAGACCCTCTAAATGAAAAAATGATTTTTTGGCAACAAAAACTTATTAAAAGTGGATCCCTCCCTACAAGATTTTGGGTGATTTAAACCCCAAGAAATCCAAGATATAACTCCTTTGTGATGGCTAGACAAAATGGTTGATGTTCCAACCATTGGTAGTTTATTTGGATTTTCTTTTGACCACATGTACAATTAGTAGACTATATTAATTAACCTCCACAAGTTAGGCATTATTGTGACTAATGAAACATCCATGTTAATATTCCACATAACATCCTTATTGCACGAGAGCCTAGTATGGGGAAGATGTTGCAGTGAAATGTTAGATTAAAAAATAATAATAATTAAAAATCATAATGTCAACTCAATTAAAAAAATAATAATAAAATCCCGGATGCGGGTGAATAGTCAGGCTAGTGGTACGAAGGCGGCGTGGAGGGTGGGAGCATGGCCACTCACTACCGCCAGATGGATTTGCAGGAGGACGGAGACATGGTTTTACACATATTTATTAAATGCAGCATTAACGCTGCCCTCCCTCGATTATGATTTATTTGCGATGGCGCCTGGCCTGGACCTCATTCCTGCTTCTCTTCCGCGCACCTTTAGGTTCATCGAGGTGGCAACTCCTTGCTATTCCTCAAGCGTCAACCTTATCCCCTACTTCCCTTCGGCTCTGGTTCAAGGTGCTGACAGTTATCAGCGCGCTCAGGCCCCATTATATCCTGTGTGCTTACTCCTCATCCACCTTCTTACAATTCCCTCTCTGTTTGATTGTTCTGCTCTCCTTAAAATGCCAAGAGAACGCACTAGGATGGGGTGCAGATGGGGCAGCTCCCGTGCTCGAGTCTCCCGCCAACCTTCCTCTACCACTTCGGACCCCTCGTCTGAAGCTTCGGAGTTCTGCTGCAATAGATATCCTGCAACAAGAAGTGGCAGGGGCAGGGGAAGAGGGCAAGTCACAACAGAAGTATGTTCACATCATTCTCACTCGCATACAGCCCGACTCCGCATCCCCTATTCTCTAGGAAACTCATCCTTCATCGTGTCAGTTACCGTCAAAATGTGCGAGGATGCTGTGGGTTCGGAGGAGGTTAATCCTGGGGCTCCTCTGGAACCTCGGATGGCAGACCAGAATGTCTCCCAGTGCAGAGATTCAGGCGGCTCGCCAATTTTGAATTCAAACGCAAACGCCGGCCCAAGCGCACCAGCAGGAGGTGACCCTTCAGGTTCTGAGGCCCATCCTTCTGAATTCAAAGATACAGACCAATTTGGGTGTCGAATTGTAGAAGAACAACCAACAACCTTGGATGGAGATTGAACGAGTCCGAGCCTTTGGGTTTTGGTCAGTTGCTGAAGGAAGAAGTTCATTTCCCTCCGGATACATAGTTTTTCATGCTTTTAAGCTCCCAGATTCAGGTCTCTATCAACTCTATATGTCGATTTCCACTATGAGGGTGGCATTTTCTTGCATGTTGGAGTCCATTTATTTTGGCATTTGTCTAAGAGATAGTTGTTTACATGTCAGTCTTGGTCAATGTATGGGTCAGTTTTTGGTCACTGTCATGATACTGAGTCTAATGTTTTCAAATACTTCAAGTCCTGAAGTAAGTCAATATGCAGGTCCTCTAGTAAGTACTCAAGTGTCTTTTGTAAGAATGCCAACTCCTTGGCTAGAACTCTTGAGGTGTCTGCCTCTCTGTAATAATATTTTTGTATCAATATAGGAGTAGACCAATTAAGAAAAATAATAATAATAATAATAAAAGCAAAAAGTAATAAAAGTATGATGGAGGTGTTGTTCTATAAGATTACCTTTGAAAATAATAAAATAATATTTACATTAACAAATTAAAATAGAGTAGTAACAAAAAAATCTTTTAATGTCGCCATAAATAAAATACTTCAATTTCCGTATTAATTTTACATCAACGTTATATAAGATGTAAAATACTTCACTACTCAATATGGAGTTGACACATGCTAGAGTTCAGTATGGAGAGATGTGTAATTCATTATGTGTTCAATCCACATGTGGTGTGCATGTATGTGTGTATAAAACAAAAACAAAAATAGTATCAAATTTATTTATTTTCAACACTGTCGGATATCGTTTATATTGTAGAAAAAAGAAGGAGCTGGCTCCTAATACATTTAGCACGATAAAGGTTCAATTGTAAGGCAAAAAGAGGGCGCGCAGTCCCAATATCTACACTTGACCCCAAATTTCCGTGGGTTTAAAATACCACCTTGGCATATTGCCTTACATATTGTCCTAATATTAATATATATATATATATGCAATGCATTTAAAATACATTCACAAGAACTGATTAACTGATTCTTCTTGCTGAGGATGACATTTCTTGCTTTGTTTGGTAGAAGTTTCCCCTTGTTGGCTTAATTGAGAGATTTGATGTAATCAACCACTTCCTCTAGCTTGCATTTGCATTTAAGCTCTGCTATTTCCACTGTCTGCTTGTCAATATCTCTTTGTTTGTATGCATTTTCGATTTTCATTTCCACCATGAGGTCCTTCAAAGCTTGGTTGAACCTCCCAATCATAAACCTATTAGCCTTGCAGGTTGGGAAACTTTCATTCCGTTCAGCTCTTTCTATTGGATTGCAAGCCGTTGTGATTCTTTGAGTGAATGTGAACTGTGTATCTTTTTTACTTCTTCGGTGATCACTCTTGATGAGATTCTTTCTCTCAACTCCTCTGGATTGATTATGATTGATCAAACTGGTGTTTCCTATTGCTTGAGGAGCATCCAACAACTTGCTTGAAGACCCAGAAATACATTGAACTTGTTTTATGCCCAGAATGTGGACCAAGTATTTGTCATGGGCTAACTAACCAAAAGCACTGAAAGTAAGATGGGGCTGGAGGAATGAGTGGCTGGAAACTGCAAGATAAGTCTCTGCTTTTTCACTGAGGACCGTATGAACTATGCGATGAGGTAATGCTGTTAGCAGAAAGGTAAAAGGGAAATGAGGAGGAGAGCAAAGCTTGAGAATGTTGAGGTGCGAAAGTTTACGCAGAGAGCTAGAAGTAACTGAGAGATGGAAGTAAGGAAGAAGAGAGAGTTTAAGGTGACGGATAATGGGATTAGCAAGAGAACTGTCTTTGAAATAAAACAGCTGAAGATAAGCAAAAAAAGGAAAAAAATTGACTATAGTAAAGCTTCGATGCTATGAAGACAACGACCTAGATACTTTTGCTTCTGCCTTCTTATCTAGATACTTCCACCTTCTTACGAACAAAGCACTGATATTTAAGCTTGTATTGAGAGTGTTGGACATGTTGGTGCTGATTGAAGTGCTTGTATTGTTGCTACAAGAGATCATTCAGATACCATTTTTAAACCCATTGTTTTCCTGTAACTTATCATTAAAAAGACAAATGCGGACTCTGCTCAGAGAATCAGGATGCATGTGAACTTTGACTTTCGTGTGATGGAGTTTTTTGTATTTTGAATGGATCTTATACTCAGAGTCCCGAAGATAGCGAATGAGTGCATCTGAGATCATATCTTATTTTGGATTTGGATTTGTACTCTTTCTGATTGGGATATTTTGGTCATGATTTTCCCCCAAAATGATCACGCCTTTTTCCATTATTCTTTCCTCTTTCCTCTAGGAGTCACGGGATGGGAAGGCAGAAAATTTCATTGTTTTCCTTAACAGTTCCAATTGCTCTTTCAGTAGCCTTGTTAGCCAGGAAGTCGGCCTCTTTATTTTTGTTTCTCAAAACATGTTTGAAAGTGATATTTCCCAATCCTTTTATGTTCGATATGGTCCTCTGGTATATTCTATTGATGGTTATGTTGCTAGGATTTTTGCCTTTTATCATTGCTTCTATGATGATTGCAAAATCGCCTATTATTATAGGATCCTTGATTGCATAATTTTTTAAAATCCTTGTGCCTAGAAGTAAGCTATATGCTTCGGCTTTGTTGTTTGTAGATTCTCCTAGGCCCCAATCATAGGATACGATCGTTTTCCCATCTGGATCATTGATTACTCCTCCTGCACCTGATTTTCCTAGGTTGTTTTTTGAGGCCCCGCGATTAAAAAAAAAAAAAAAAGACTGAAGCTTTTTTGTCTTTTCCTCCATTATTCAAATTCTTTTTCATTCATCCTTAATTTCCAATTCTTTGTTGTGAGTGCTTTCTTTGGTCTTGCAATCCCCTTGTTCTCTGAGATTATTTTGCCATACCAATCTCTTTCTTCTTATTGGAGATTGTTTTGATCCACTGCTGTCATTCCTTTGGAATTTTGAACTTTCAGAAATTAAACTCCAAGTTTTTTAGAGGATTTTTCCAACTCTTGGGATTTGATCTTTAAAAATACTTTTGTTTCTGGCTAACTAGATCTGCCAACACAAAACTCAGGGGAGACATTTCCAAATCCTGATTATTGTAGCCTTGTCCTTCTTTGGGTAAGGGTAGCTCTTCTCCCAAAATTTATAGAGATCTAGAAGGTGGGTTGTGAGGTTTATATTGGATTCCAATGGGTTTGTGATCTGGTTCCAACATTCTCTAGCAACCCTGCAATCCAAGAAAAGGTGTTGAATTGACTCTTCCTCTGTCATACACATGACACATCTAGAAGGGCCTTGCATTCCTTCTTTTTGTTTTAAGTTGTCAAAGGTTAGAATTTTCCCTTTGAGGAGTGTCCAAGTGAATGCTTTTATTTTAGGAAGGCATTCAATTTTCCAGATTACTTTCCATAGACTCCATTCTTGCTGATTTTGCTGATCTTGGAGGATCTTATACCCTGTTTTTACTGTGTAGTCTCCTCCACTTGGATCCCACATAAAGTCATCCTCTTCCTTGTTGTTTATGGTTCCGCCCTTGCAAGTTGAAGTTTTAGCTTCTCCCATTGCCCTTTTAGATTTGATGGGATTAAAGGGATTTTCCATTCTAGCCAAATGTTCTGGTCCCAAGCTGAGATTGAATGTAAAGAGTTTAAGCCTCTTTCAGCCATCCAAGTTTGTAAGCCTAGCAAATCCCTTTGAAGTTTTAGGGGCTCTCCTCCCATTATTCTATCACCCCAAATTGCTACTGATTTCCCATTCCCTAGTTTTTTTTAGATATGGTGTCTAATAAGAGGGATTATATTCTTAACAAGTTTCTAAACTTGTTTGCATGGTATGACATGAATGGATTCTGTTATTAGCTTTGTTCTAGGGTGATTCAGATATTTCATGTAAGGATTTTTTCCCACCAGCTTTCCCTTCCACTTATCAATATCCAAATTATTTTCATCCCTAAAGCAACATTCATTAAGCCTATTAAGTGAATTGAGAGGCCTCCCTGTTCATAAGGAAGAGTGACTTGGTCCCATTTTACTAAGCTAAATTTTTCATTCTCTTTCTTTCCTCCTTGCCATAAGAAGCTTCTTATGATAACTTCCATTTGTTTATGTGCGCTTGCCGGAGCCATAATTATCGCATATTGATATATAGGGAGAGCTGAAAGAAGTGCCTTGATCATAATCACTCTGTTAGCCAGATTAAGCCACATCATTCCCCACTTGTGAATTTTGTCTTTCATTTTTTCCACTTGTTTGCTCCAGACTTCCGCTTTGACATTCTCCTTGGCTATTGAAAGCCCAAGGTAAGTAAAATGCGTCCATCTTGCTTGTATTGGGATTTCCAAAATTTGAGAGATGTTTTGCATGATTCTTGGGGGAGTATTCCAACCGTAGATTCTACATTTTGTATTGTTTAGCATCCCTCTGAAGGCCTGAAGGAAGTCGTCCATAAATTTTTAAAATCTTCTTGCTATAATACTTGACACCCCTCGCAGAAGGAGAGTGTCATCAGCAAAAAGGGAATGGTTTACATTTTTGGCTCCTTTTGCTATTTGAATATCTCTAAAAAAAAAAATTCCCTTCTTTGATTTTCCAACACGGCACTTAGAGTTTCATCCATGATAATATATGGAAAGGGAGATAAAGGGCATCCTTGTTTGAGTCCTCTTGAGCTCTGGAAGAATTTACTAGGCCTACCATTTATTAGGGGGGCTATCCATGGGGTTGAGATGCATGCATGTATGATCTCTATTATATTAGGTGAGAAGCCAAACTTTTTTAGAACTGCTGTTAAATATTTGTGGCTTACACGATCAAAGGCATTTGCCATATCCAACTTTACAATGATTCCTTTCTCTTTCCTTTGAATGTTGTTGTGGATGGCTTCCTGAATGATGATCACGTTGTCTATAATTTGTCGTTTGGGAACAAAACCTCCCTGACTTTCCGAAATGATTTCAGGGAGAACTTTCTTGATTCTATTTGCAAGGATTTTTGTGAGAATTTTGTAAGAGGAGTTACAAAGAGAAATGGGTCTGAATTTGTTGAAAGTAGTTGGGCTGGCCTCTTTAGGAATAAGTGCCAGATATGAAGATTTTGTATTTCCTTCCATTTTTTTTTGAAAACATTTCTTGCCATTCTCATGTAATATTTTTTAATTATATTCCAGTGATGTCTATAGAAATCAATTGTGAACCCGTCGGGCTCCAGAGCCTTATCCAAGTGAAGACTCCAAATTGCATCCATCACTTCTTCTTTAGAAATATCTTTATTTATTTCTGCATTTTTTTCCTCACTGGTTTTTTTTTGTATGTGTTGTACAAATTCTTCATTGTCAACTTAATGTTCATTTTCTATTAGTAGCTCTTTGAAGTGGTTATGAGCTGCCAATTTTAAGTCTTCTACTCCTTTAATCTCTTGCCCATGCACTTGGATGTGATCTATCTAGTTTCTGGCACGTCTGATTTTCATTGAATTATGGAAAAAGGTAGTGTTTTTATTCCTTGAGTTCAGCCATAAACATCTGGACTTCATTCTAACCTCTTCTTCTTCCTTCCTATTTTGCCTATGGATTTCCCAAAATAATTATTTTTCTTATAGGTAGTCTTGTTTATTTTCCTCTTTGTTTTCCTTTTCTTTCTGCATGATGTCCATTCTTTTTTGCAATTCTATTTTATTTGCTTTGTTTCAAATGTCCTTCACTCTTGCCCATGTTTTTAATTTTAGCCTCAAATTTTTTAACTTTGTTTCCCATACAAAGTGAGGGGATCCTGTAATGCTTATTAACCATCCCTATAGGATTTGGGATCTGAAATCTTCATTGTTGTCCCAACTTGAATTATATCTGAAAGGGAGCGGGCCTTGATTCTCCAAATTGCCCAAACTGATTAGTATTGGCTTGTGATCTGAGGCAGATATGTAGATGATCTTGGATTTTAATGAGGAGAAATTAGCAACTATATTTTCTTGGACTAAAAGTTTGTCTAGCCTTTCCTTGATATTACTCTTTCCTATTCTTTTGTTACTCCATGTATATTTCCCATTACTTGGGGGAATATCGATTAACTGATGTTGCTCCATGATTTCTTCAAGAGCTTCTCTTGATGAATCTCCATGAAAAATCCCTCCAAATTTTTCCTCTGAGTTTCTTATCGGATTTAGGTCCCCTCCAAGAAATATACTCTCGTTTTGTCTTTCTATTAGTTCTTCTTTTATCGACTTCCAACAGTGCTCTTTATCCTTGTAGTGATTTGGGGCATATACATTTATAATATTGTAGATTTCCTTTGTATTGATATTTTTTAAGTCTGTTTTGATCCAGTGTTAGCCGATTTTTTGATTTGTTAGTTCCCATTTTCTTTTTTCCCATACTGTACATATTCCTCCTGATGCTCATGTTGCCTCTAACACTGTTCCATCATAGTTTCTTATCTTTTGTATCAGTTTTCTATTTCCTTGATTGCTCGTTTTGGTCTCCTACATCATGAGAATGTCCGACTCTTCTTTTGTTAATATGTCTCTAGCTGCATTTTCTTTAAAGGGAGTGCCTAGGCCACGACAATTCCAAGAGGCCACTTTCATTATTTACTGATTTGGTGATGAGCAATGCCCCTCCCCTTTTGCTGATTTTTCTCTTTATTTCCTAAAATTTTCCCAAAAAATGATTCCATTGGCTGCTGAGTTCCTAGGGCCATCTCTTCGGGCGCCACTTCATCCCTTATTTCCTTATTACATTTTTTGCCTGCCTTTTTTTTGTTGTTCATTGGTTTGAGGGTTTTCTTTAGCTTGATTTCTAGTTAAGATACGATCCACTGAAGGAGGGGGGAGTGGGGAGCGGGGGATTGAAGGAGAGGGGGAAAGGGCTAAGAGGTTAATGGGTGAGATGAGGCTCTGGGGGATGAAGGGTCTTCTCCCAAAGGCCCGAATGGATTATGGGTTGTGATGGGTGAAGGGATAATATTGGAGGGTGATTGGGTGGTGGCTTTGATAGGTTCATGTGGCTGTGATTCAGTAGGTGTAGGCTGCTTGTTGGAGGGTTTTTTCCATTTAACTTGCTCCCATGTGTTTTCTTATTCTTCAAAATTTTCATTTTCTTTTTTTTTAAGACATCTATTTGTGAAATGGCCATACTCATGACATAGATTACATTCGAATGGGATCTGCTCATAGTCCAGCTGTTGAATATGCGTCCATTGATCCACCTTTATCTTTATTGTTTCAGGTAGTCCCTTTCTAAGATCCACTTCCACACATATTCGGGCGCATGCATGCATGTTATCCTTTGGTTCACATCTGTCTATATATTTTCCCACTGCATTTCCTATGGCTTTGACAGATTTGTCTCCCCAACAGTGTAATGGGAGATGCGGGAGTATGACCCAAATGAGAATAGCACTTGGAACGTCCATTTCCAGATTGAAATCAAGGGTCCAACGGTTTAGATATAGACCTATGAAGTCCATAAAATATGGACCATTTCTGAAGATCATATCTCTATCTTCCTTAGTTTCAAAAAGGAAGGTGAAGTATCCCCTTCCACATAACCTTATAGCTATTTTTCCATTAATGGTTGTGCTCCAGTTTCTTTCAACCCATTTTTGCACGGATTTGGGAGACGACCATAAACTCATAAATTGTCCCACAATTCCACAATCCGCAAGAGATAAGGCTGCTCTGCAAGGAAGAGCAGGAGGAAGAGAAATCTCTGGAATATCCTCAAGTTTCTTTACAAACTTATTGATTGTTGGCATGTTCCTTGGAGCTCTTGTCACTGCAATAAGAGAGGCGAAAGCTTCTTCATTTTCTTCATTTGTTGTGTACTTGGTTGGTTAGGATCATCCTCCTCTGAGGCATCCATACTAAGTGAGAGCCCAACAGCGGGAGGCTGCTGAGGAAGGACTGCATGCAAGGGAGCCCGCTAGGTCAAAAACGCGTGCGCAACAGCTCCTCCAATTCGTTCATGGCCTCATTGTTACTCAATGACTTAATAATAAAAATGAAAATGGTATCAAATATAACTACAAATAAAATATTTCAATGTCCATATTAACATAATTTTATATCGAGAAAGATAAAGTAATTAAAATTAAAAATTTCCTTATATTTTCACATTCTTTTGTGAGGGAGATGTATAATTTATATTTTCACTTTCCATTGTTAGGGAGATGTATAATTTATTCAAATTTTAATATGGAGTTAATATGTGCCATTTAAAAAATATTAATAACGAAAAAAATCAATATGGGTTATAAATAAAAATCTTTAATATGCAAGATAAGTAAAATTTTCAATATTAAATATAATAATATAGAGAGAGATTTCTTATTCCATTGAAAGGTGCTTTCTAATTCAATAGATGAGGGAGATTTGTGATTCCTCTAATGTTTAACATGGAGTTGACATGTAACAAATAACAAAAGAAACTATATATATGGGTGGAAGGAGTGAGGGTGTGTTCTATACAGGCTCAGAGTACAAATAGAATATGAATACGCATGGAATTTGGGTGAAGCATCTAACAACCAAGTGGATATGTATGCTCTTCTCTAAGGTCTAATACTAGTTATATCAATTACCATTAGATCCTTCATTATAATAAGAGACTTGAACAATACAATCAGGCACCTTGCTCTTAGCACCAATCCTACAAAAGGGAAACCCTTACATATTTAAAAGAGAATCACAAATCTACTAGCTTCACTCTCAAATTTCAAATCAAACATGTTTTGAGATATCTAAATTGTTCCTTTGAAAAATTGGCAAATCAAGATATTCAACTATCCAATGGAACATTTTCAATAAATGGAACCCAAACAGAAGCTCCAATTCCATAATCAACGTAAATGCAATTTAAAATTTGTGGTAAGAAACATACCCCTATTGTATGCAATGATTGGCAAAGTGACTTGACAACACATGTGTAACACCCCCTCTCAGGTCTACCGAAAGTTGTCATGCTAACTAGGGTAAAATGAGAAGAATGGCTACTATGATCATATTCGGCCTCCTAGGTGACCTTAAGGAAGTGGAATCGACGGAACATCACACGCGATCATCCAACATCATCAACAGAACCCTCATGAGACAAGTCAACCACTTAGACAACTTGTCCTTGGGTCCCACTGCTATTCTGGATCTCTTAGGCCATAATCTCTCTCATGCTATGGGTAAGGGAGTGACCACAACCAAAAGTCGCTCTCACAGGCCTGCCTGCCAGCGACTGTGGAACAAAATTTCCAGTTCTATGCCAACAACCCCGAGATTTAAGCCACTTTTCTAGCCCAGAATCCCGAACTTTGCCCAGAACTTGCTACAACCTTCAAAATTCATTAAAGACGTGATAACAATGCTTATCAATCAAAATCAACCACGGGACTAGGCTTGATCATCCCCAACCCGGACTGACATTCTATCAAACACTTGGCATCAATGCAACCTACAGGTCTAGGATACAAGACAAAGCATAAATGACTGAAACAACTTATGAAACATAACTAGAAGGATCACCTCGTTCTCCATTGAACTACTACATCATCAATTAGGTTTTGCATCCATCCATTTAACAATTACAAGTAAATACATGAAATAATCATGACAAGAACCAATCATTTAACTATGCTTATAACCAGCATTAAACCATATAAATATCAGAGATATGGCAGCCATTAAATCCACATATAATCAAGTACAAAAGTAAGAGAACTTAGTTTTTATTAATCATAGGCAAATTTGACTAGGTTCAGGACTTCCACATACCACCCGACCATAGACATTGCTGAACCAAATCTCTCTTTCAATCAGCCACCCCCATGCCATATTCCAAGCATGAATGTGGGATCTCATAGAACAACTAAGGGAATCCATAGGTGAAACCACCTCCACCCTCATCAAACCGTGATCACACCAAAACCGATGCTCCGATCACAATTTAACAAAACTTGGAATGCCATCCGGAATCCATCACTATCCTTGAGGAATTTTCCTTCTCTTTGTTTCTCAGGCTTTATCGCAATTCAAATTCAGATAATTAGGCCCTAAAATGAGACATCTCCCTTAAGCTTTACTATGTATCCCGCCAAAATCATTCAAGGGATTCCTAGTCCTTTGGGAATGGAACTTGAGACCACCTCTGCCTCAGATTCTGAAATCCATCCAGGAAACCAAAGCTCAAAAACTGAAATAAACATCCCAACATACCATGGCATCCAAAAGAAGGCAAGGCTAGGCTGAAAACCACTGTCGTAACCCAGTAAAACCAGGCTACCGACAACAAGAGAACCATACACCAACATGCAAAGCCTTGCATGTCCAAACCAGCTAGGAAATCACACATGCAAAAGGTTACCTACAAGTATTCCTGCTGAAGTTGCTTGATCCTACTTTCCCTTCCTTGATCCTTGCTTGCCTTCCTTTCTCTTTGCTCGATTTTCCTTCCTTGATCCAAAGTTAGAGTGCTCCAAGAAAACTCTAAGTGACCAAGAGAGAGAGAGAGAGAATAATGAGAGAGCTCCAAACTTTAACTTTACAAAAGCCATGTACTGATCCTCAAAAACCTTTTTATGCATGAGGCCTCTAATTTCTTCATTTTCCATTATTTTCCTTCAATTTCCTCCTCACATGCAACCTATGACCTTTCACCTTACTTTTATCCTAATTTCCTTTATTTTCACAAATAAATGTGCCAAAAATGCATTTTTGCCTTTTAATGTCTTTTCCTTTGCCCTTGCCAATTTTCCTTAGCCAAAACACACATCCAATGATGCCCACTAAGATATATTTGCCCAACATTTAGTTCGAATAGTGTCCCTTAAATGTGGTCTTATTTTGCGTTTATTAAATTTTATTACATGAAATTTTCACGAGGGTTGTTACAACATGCAATCATATCATCACATCACATAACAACTTAGGTGACGTCGGCCCCACAATATACTAACCATCCCATAACATGTCTGAAGGGTCCCACTCATTCTCTCCCTCGTAAAAGAATTACATAATTCCCACCAAAGATTAACCAAGTTGTCATTGCTACACAGACTCTATGTGGGATAATCATGGATCATCGAGCTTCTAAGGGGAATTAATAAGGTAGGAGATGGCCAATTAAAGGAGGCATGAAGTTTGTTATCCCTAGTATCAGTAAGCGGAAGGGAAAGGAAACAATAAGGCACAGGAATCTCAACAGATATATAATAGGAACGTCGCAGTTTCAGAATAGCAAGAACTTTGAGAGCCACATCAACAAGATCTGTAGAATTAGCGGAGGAATTTGTTGTGTTGTAAGATCAAATCAATTGGTGAAATGGATAATAAAGGGAAGAAATGAGATGGTATCTCAAAGATAAGAAGAATCAAGGAAGCAATCAGATTGAAGATAACCTTAATAAATATGAAGGTGGATAGGCAGTAACAGTGTATGTAAAACCCAATTGTGTGAACTATAGATGTATGTATATTATCTATATGAATAAATTGATGACTAGCCTGAAGGGAGGTGTAACAGCCTTGGGTTAAAGCTTCATGTAATAAAGGATAATAAAGGCAAAATAAGACCAAGGTCATGGGACACGTATTCCAAGCTAAATGTTGGGAAAAACACTATTGTGGACATCACTTTTAGTTTATTTGTCGCTATGGAAATTGGCAAAGGCAAAGAGGCAATAATTGGCATTTAATTATGGAAATAAAGGAAAATAGGAGAAAAGGAAGGTGAAGAGACACATATTTGCATGCTAAGGAAATTAGAGGAAAAATGAAGAAAAATGAGACGTTAGTGATGAAAAAGCATCAAAGAAACAATTCACATCTTTTGTCAGTTTTAGCTTGGATCAAGTGAGGAAGACAGAGAGAGAGAGCTCCAAGAGGAGAGAGCAAGCAAGAAAGGGAAAGCAAAGGAAGGAAAAGGACAAGCAAAGGAAAGCCAATGAAGGAAAAGGACAAGCAAAGGAAAGGAAAGGAAAGTGAAGGAAGGAAAAGGACAAGCGAAGGAAAGCAAAGGAAAGCAAGGAGAAGGTTGGATCAACAACTTTACCAGGAGGATCTTGCAGGCAACATGTTGCATGTGTGGTTTCCTAGTTGAGGTGTGAATACATGGTACATGAATTTGTTTTTTTTGTGTCATTGGCATGGGTTTTTCCTAGTTTGACAGTGGTTTCGCCCTTGCCTTGCCATTTCCTAGATATCCACGGTGTGATGGGATTCATTCTTGGTTTTGCTTTGGATTATTGGAAGATTTTGGAACCAGGTGAGGTGGCCTCAAGAAAATTCCAAAGGGTTGGAGGTAGAAATGGTTTTCTCCAGGAATCCCTCGAAAAGTGGGTGGAGAGAGGAAAATTCCTCAAGATATCATGAAGAAATTATGATGCATCCAAGCTCGATTTGGTTTATCCCATGAGATGCCAGATTCATCCTTGGAATATGGTATGGGGGTGATTGGATAAAAGAAATATTTGGTTCAACCCAATTTATGGTCGGTTGGTAAATGGAAGCCCCTAACTTGGTTGGACTTTTCATAAGTTAATAAGAGTTATTTTCCTATTGTGATCTATGAGCACTTGTACTTTTTATTATGTGGATCTTATGGTTGATTTGTCATGGTTATTAATATGGCTATATGTTGGTTATAAGCATGGTTCTATAATGTGCTCTACTTATGGCTATTATTCATGATTTGATAAGTATTTGAATGGTTGATGAATTCATATTCTAACAAGTGTTGTTGTAGCTACTTGAGAGGGCATTAGACCTTCTTGGTGATTCTCAGATGAAGTTCATAGATTTAAGATCAGATATATATTCATGACCTGTAACTTATATGTTTAGCATATGTTTGATGAAATGTCTAAGGTGTATTAGGAAGTCTAAGTCAAGTTATGGCTTCAAGTTTGAATGTTTGTCATTGTTATCATCTTATTATAGGTAGTTATGGTCAGTGGTTTGGAGGCTATCTTAGAAAAGTGGCTCAGATTTTGGAACCGTTAGCACAGAACTAGGGAATTTAGTTCATAACTACATGGAAGGAGGCTCATGAGTGTGGGTATAGCCTCATAACCGCATATAGGTGTGTCGAGGGTGTGGTTATTAAGTTAAATCAGTGAAAAATGGTTCTAAATCAAGGATAGACCACCTGGGGTTGTTTGCAGCCTCATGAGTGGTCTATGGTGCCTGAGGGATGTCAGTTTGTAATCAGATTGCAGTCCCCACTTCCATAACTGGAACTTGGAGGTCGAGTCATGTCATAGTATCCCTCAACCTCACATTTACCCTGAGAGCTTGTAAAAGCGAGTAGATGTTGGGAGGGGTGGTTATAGATTGTTCTCAGAGCTTCCAGGTTTAAACACTTGGGTTGTATGGGCTAGAAGTGATTGTTATGTGTGCATGTCAGTTGTCAATGTGTTTGTTGTGCATGCATTGCAACGACTATGCTTGTCATGTATGTAGTTGGTGTTACAGTTTGGCTTATCATGCATGATGTGAGATGTTGATAAGCTGATGTCATTTTAGGGAATTGGATTTCTCTATTGAGTTGGTACCAAGGGCAGCAACAGTATCAAAGGCACCTTACAGGATGAGAACTCTGGAGTTAGTGGAATTTAAGTTGCAGCTAAAGGAAATGATTGATAAGGGATACATCAAGCCAAGTGTGTCACGTTGGGGTGCACCAATATTGTTTGTAAAGAAAAAGGATGGTACTCTCAGGTTGTGCATTTATTACACGTAGTTGAACAATGTAACCGTCAAGAACAGGTATCCGTTATTGTGGATCGATGACTTGTTTGATTAGTTGAAGGGAGCAACAATGTTCTCAAATATTGATTTGAGATCAAGATATCATCATCAGGTGCACATCAAAGAAGAAGACATTTACAAGATTACATTCCATACCAGGTATGGGCATTATGAGTTTGTGGTGGTTCCATTTGATCTTACTAATACTCCAACTACTTTCATGTGTTTGATGAACAATGTGTTGCATCCTTATCTGAACAAGTTTGTCATAGTGTTCATTGATGATATATTGATAAATCCTAAGAATGAGGAAGAGCGTCAAGAGAACCTAGCAGCAATATTGAGATTGTTAAGAGAGCATTAGTTATATGCGAAGCTTAGCAAGTGTAGTTTCTTTCAGACTAAAGTTCATTACTTGGGGCATGTTGTTTCCTAGGAAAGTATAGCAGTGGACCCGAAAAAGGTCAGAGCTATCATGGAGTGGCCAACTCTTAGGAATGTGGATGAGGTCTGATCATTCATGGGATTAGCAGGTTATTACAGAAGATTCATTAGGAACTTCTCGTGAATTGCCTATCCTATTACATTTTTGCAAAGAAAAGGAAAGAAGTTTTAATGGGCCGAGGAATGTGCAACTAGTTTTGAGCATTTGAAGATTTTGCTTACAAATGCTCTAGTTTTGAAGATCGCAAATCTTGATAGGGAGTTTGTGTTTTGTACATATGCATGTAAGGAAGGACTTGGTGGAATCCTTATACATGAAGGGCAGGTGCTATACTATGGGTCAAGGAAGTTCAATGAGCATAAACAGAACTACGTGACTCGTGATCATGAGTTGGCAGTTATCATCCATGCCTTGAAGATGTGTAGGCATTATATTCTTGGCAGGAGGTTCATTATGATGAGTGATCACAGTGGACTAGGGTACTTGTTTGACCAACCTAATCTGAATGTCAAGCAAGCTAGATGGTTGGCTACCCTCAGTGAGTTTGACCTTGAGATAAGATACATCAAGGGCAAGGATAACAGGGTTATGGATGCTCTTAGCCAGAGAGTGCAGGTGAATCACACTACAACTGTGAGCTCTTATGGAACATATTTGCAGGAGCAAATCTTGCATGAAGGGTAGCATGATGATAGGTACCAACAATGGAAGCATAGGTCAGATTAAGGAACATCATCTATGTGTCAAATAACAGTGAGCTCAAGAAGCTTATCTTGAGGGAGTTTCATATCAAGTTGTATTAAGGTCACCCAAGATATCATAAGACTTTGACAACAGTTAATAAGTTCTATCATTGGCCAAACTTGAAGAAAGAGGTGGTTGAATTTGTTGCTAGATGTTTGGACTGTCAACAGGTAAAAGCAGAGTGTAAGCACCCACCGAGTTTATTATAGCCTATGACAATTCCAAAATTGAAATGGGAGGTCATTTCCATGGATTTCATTATAGGTTTGTCGAGGAAATCGAAGCAGTATGATTCCATTGTGGTTGTGGTTTATAGGTTAAGTAAGGTAGTTCGCTTCATCAGAGTGAAGTCTACTAATTCAGCTAGTGAGGTAGCTTAAATATTCATCAGGGAGATAGTGAGATTGCATGGTGTTACCAAGAAGATCATATCAGACAAATATGCCAAGTTCACTACTAATTTTTGGAAGGAGTTGTTTGCAGGCTTGGGGATAGATTTAGCCTTAAGTACAATTTATCATCAGCAGACAAATGGGAAAACAAAGAGGGTCAATAGGATTCTTGAGGATATGCTAAGGATGTATGTCATGCATTAGCAACAGAAGTGGGAGGAGTATCTTCCACTGGTAGAGTTTGCATATAACAATGGGTATCAATAATCTTTGAGTATGAGTCCATTTGAGACTCACTATAGGTGGAGTTGTAATACTCCTATTAGTTGGAGTGACCCAGTGAACATGTTGATTAGACCGGACATGTTGGGTGAGATGGAGCAGGAGATGCATGTTATTAGAAGGAATTTGAAGGTAGCAGAGCACATGTAGAAGAGTTATGCAAATCAACATAGAACATTCAAGGAGTTTCAGGTTGGGGGGCATGCATACTTGCGCATAAAGCAAAGAGGAGCTCCTTATGGATTGGGTCATGTGCCAAGTTGGCACCACAATATTGCGGGCCTTTTGAGATCCTTGAGAGGATTGGACCAGTGTCATCCAGACTTGCACTACCACCAACAATGAAAGTCCATCATGTTTTCCAAGTTTCGTTACTTAAGAGATATGTGCAGGATGTTGATCATGTGATTGATTGGTTTGTATTGTAGGTAGAGCTAAAGGGATATTTCTATCCAAAACCTCAGTGCATATTGCAGCGGAAACAACTCATGCTCCAAAACCGAGCAATCGAGCAAGTTAAAGTGCAATGGAAGCACTTTGGGACCGGTGAAGCCACATGGGAGATGGTTGATCATATGCAAGCTTTGTATTCTTCATTATTTTTTGGTTCAAGCAAATAATATTTTGGTGTGTGTCTATATATATCTATATATATATATATATACTGCAATGAGTTATGTTATAAAGCTCCAATAAGCGGTATATTTGTTTTGTTTTTCAGTAGGATGTCATTGTAAATACTACATCGAGCTATTTTATAAAGCTCCATGAGCAGTATTTTTTACTTTCAGTGGTTTGTTGGTCATAGGTGTCATAGAACACTGAGGATGGTGTTCCCTTAAGGGGGAGGAGTTTATAAAAACTTCAGGTTAAAGCTTCATGTAATAAAGGATAATAAAGGAAAAATAAGACCGAGGTCATATGACATGTATTCCAAGCTGAATGTTGGGAAAAGCACTATAGTGGGTGTCACTTTTGGTTTATTTATGGCTATGGAAATTGGCAAAGGCATTGACATAGACAAAAAGGTGATAATTGGCATTTAATTATGAAAATAAATGACAATAGGAGAAAAGGAAGGTGAAGAGACACAAATATGCATGCTAAGGAAATTAGAGGAAAAATGAAGAAAAATGAAGAAAAAGGAGACGTCAATGATAAAAAGGCATCAAAGAAATAATTAACATCTTTTCTTAGTTTTAGCTTGGATCAATAGAGAGAGAGCTTCAAGAGGAGAGAGCAAGAAAGCAAGGACAAGCAAAGGAAAACCAGTGAAGGAAAAGGACAAGTAAAGGAAATCCAAGGAAAGCAAGGGGAAGGTTGGATCAACAACCTCGACAGGAGGATCTTGCAGGTAACATGTTGCATGTGTGATTTCGTAGCTGAGGTGTGAATGCATGGTACATGCATTTGTTTATTTACTTCATTTGTTTTCATCAGAATGGGTTTTGTCTGGTTTGACAGTGGTTTCAACCTTACCTTGCCATTTCCTTGATAATCATGGTGTGATGGGATTCATTATTGGTTGAGTTTTGGATTGTCTGAAGGTTTTGGAACTGGGTGAGGTGGTCTCAAGAAAATTATTAAGGGTTGGGGGTGGAGATAGTTTTCTCTGGGAAGCCCTTGACAAGTGGGTGGAGACAGGAAAATTCCTCATGGTATGGTGAATAAATTATGAGGCATCCAAGCTCGGTTTGGGTTTGTTATCTCGGGATCGGTTTAGGTGAGATCACAATAGCTTAAGCATGGAGGTGGTTTAACCTCTGGAGTCCCTAATTGATGGTGTCTTGGTTTATCCCATGAGATTCCACATTGATGCTTAGAATATGGCACGAGGGTGATTAGATGAAAGAAATATTTGGTTCAGCCTAATCTATGGTCGGGTGGTATGTGGAAGTCCCTAACTTGGTTGGCTTTTGCATAAGTTAATAAGAGATATTTTCCTATTGTGATATATGAGCACTTGTTATTGTGTGGATCTTATGATTGATTTGTCAGGATTATTAATCTAGTTATAAGCATGGTTCTATAATGTGCTTTAGCTATGGATATTATCCATGATTTGATAAGTATTTGAATGGTTGGTGAATGCATGGGCTAACAAGTGTTATTGCAACTACCTGAGAGGCATTAGACCTTATTGGTGATTCTTAGATGAAGTTCAGAGATTTAAGATCAAATATGCATTCATGACCTATAACTTATATGTTTACCATATTTTTGATGAAATGCCTAAGGTGTACTAAGCAGTATAGGTCAAGTTCTGGCTTCAAGTTTGAATGTTTGGCATTGTTATCATCTCAATTATGATTCTGTAAAGTTACAGGTAGTTATGGGCAATGGTCTAGAGGTTAGCCTATAAAAGTGGCTCAGATTTCGGAACTGCTAGCATAACTAGGGAATTTGTTGAAAAGTGTGCAACAAGAAATGCTAAATTTAGAATGTGCTAAAAATAGATGTGCTAAAAATATCATGTCTAAAAATAACATTTCTGGGTCCCTTCCTATTTATAGCAGTCCCTAGTCTATCTATAGTAAGTAAAATTAATTTTGGTCTTAACAATAGTTTGAAATATTAATTAATTAATTCAGTTGAGTTAATTAATTAAGGAAATTCGAATTTGAAGTCTTTGTGAGCATGCACATGAGTTTCCCCCACTGATTGAGGGAATAAGCATGAGTTCGATAATGAGAGAATCGTTTGACGTTGACTTAGTTCTAACTAGTCAAGTCCAGTTAGATTATTTTAACAAGTTGTTAAAATAATAAAATATAGTTTGTTAATGCTTGCATGCATGTGACAACTATTATTTTAGATAACTGAGGATTCACTCATGGATAATTGTTGCATGTTTGTTCTGTCAAAGACCCAGTTGAGATCAGATGTGGGACAGTGTGCTACCAGATGCTTAAATATTTCTAGTAAGTAGTTTTTGCATGGTTGAGGAACTAGTGTTCTCAAGGAATACGTAGTTGGACCATTGGTTGTTTTTGGTATGTTGGAATTAGTAGCATATGCTTTCGCTATTATTTCCTAAGAAAATTGCGTAAGGACCATAGGGAAAGCCTATATAAACAGGGCTTGGTTGGTTCATGAGATATATATTCATATCTTCATAGTTCATTGAGAACTTAATAGCTTGAGAGCTAATTCTTATTGTATTGTGAAGAGGATTTCCACTTGATTGATAATACATGGTTGGGGTTTTATGTTGGTGCTTTCCCCTGGATATATCTTGTGTTATGTGTGATTAATTCTCTTGATCAGTTATGCATGTTTCTACTTGATGTTGCTCATGATTTCGATTATGCTTCCGCTTAATGTTTTGTAGAAGTAGAACAAGTATTATGCTTTAGGACATTGCATATATTGGTTTGTTCTACTTGTGAAATTTCTACAGAATTTAGGTCATAACTGCATGGAAGGAGGCTTATGAGTGCGGTTATAGCCTCATAACCGCATGTAGGGTGTGTCAAGGGTGTAGTTATGGAGTTAGGTCAGTCAAAAAAGGTTCTAGCTCAGGAATTGACCACCCGGGGTGGTTTGCAACCTCTTGAGTGGCCAATGGTCTCTCAGGGATGTTAGTTTGTGGTTAGATTGTAGGCCCCACTTCCATAACTGGAACTTGGAGGATGAGTCATGTCATAGTAGCACTCAGCCTCACATTTACCCTTGGAGCTTGTAAAAGTGGGTCATGTAATAGTAACACTCAGCCTCACATTTACCTTGGGAGCTTATAAAAGTAGGTAAATGCTGGGATGGGTGGTTACAGGAGGGACATATGGATCAAAAGTTATGAGAGGGAAAGCCTTTGTTGGGTTGTTTCATGGTCGATAAGTGATTCTTGCAGGTCGGTTAATTTCCCTATGGTATGTTGTAAGAAGGCCCATACCAACATCCTTCACTTGTCAAAACTATCCCTCTAATGATGGACTGACCTGTGTCAACAAGCAACGAAGTTAAAGTGGGAAACCTAACTAGCGGACAGTGCCATACCATCCCCTCTCCTCGTGAACCTTGGAGAGATGAGAGACTTCAGTCTCCTGGTAGTTTTGAAGAAGAGATGGTCGAGGTATCTCAATAGCAAGGGAGTGCTAAAATCAGGGAGCAAGTAAGTTCCAGGTGAAGACATTGGAGACGACCATTGTCCAAAGATACTAGCGTGGAAGCCAGAAGGATATAAGAAGGTGTAAATTGAACCATTGTTCTGTGGATGAGGAGTGTGTTCCCTGTAACAGTGTTGAGGCCACAAGACTATGTATCTATGCCTAATCAGTTAATTAGGAGCTTAGTAAAGAAATGAGTCGCTATGGTGCTTGCCTTGGGGTTGTGAAACCACCTAGTGTTGGTTTCCTTGATATCAACCACCAAGACAAGGTAATTTGGGTCACTATGGTGCTTGCCTTAGGGTTGTGAAACCACTCGAACAATGTATTGCAAAACCATATAGTGCTTTCCATAAGAGGTGACTATTAAACCACCAAAAACAGTGATTCCATCTCCTAAAACCGAGGTAGAACTCATTTGAATATTGGGTGAATCCTTGTGTTTTTAACTAGAGAACAAGTCAGTCACTATGACATCATGAAACCACCTAAATTCTGGACTCCTTCTCTTGGTTGTGTGAATTAAGCCTTGGGTGTGAACATCCCTAGATATGCATCCCCTCAAAATTTGGATCTAGCTCAAGGGTGTTCGACTGCAAGAAAGAATTATAGTGTAGCTATCCTACAGTTGGGTGGAGAGTTGAAGTCCCTCCTCCTGTTGTCATCTATCTTTAAACACACAAATAAATGTAATCTTCTTGTGTATATTGTCTTATGGAATGTGATGATTCATGACAGACGAGAATGATACAACACTTGATGTGTTTATAAATACAAATGATTGCTTGAGTTATGAAGCTCGTTGATATGACTGTGATGGAATGATGTTATGTAAATTTATGGTTTATTGTATGTGCTACTTATTTTCATGACTATGAAGAATGTGTAGTTATGTGTTATGATTGTATTGATGCATTCATTAACACTTAAATGAATGCATAATCCAGAAGTTTATCTTTTGGTTTCTTTGTTTAAATCTAAGGTTGAGACCTCAGGCCATAGCTCAAGATGGTATTGCATTAAGATTGAAGTTGTTGAGCTCAAGCAAGGAGGTCATCCCCATGCTTATAGAATTACCTGGGAATGCTAGTTCTATAGTGCATGGTATGTCGTTGGTACTTGCAGGCAGCAAGTTCAAAAATTATACAAATGCTAGCATGCTGACAACAAGTAGGCTTTAGTGGAACCACACCTAGAAAAACCCTGTGATAAGTCGATCACTGGAAACCAACCACAATGGTTATGTTCAACAGAAGGGCAGGGCTGATATAACCAACCAACCACGATTGAAACTTGGTGAAAGGTTTGGTGGTGGGGTCCATGGGTAACCTCGAGAGTCATTTAAAGTCAAAGTATTTATATCTTCTGATATAGATGACTATGGTCTTGACAAGTAACGATTTTATTGTTATCTATGGTCAGGATTTTCAAAGTTTTTGAGGTATGTGTCTATTTATTTATTTTACTAAATTTAAAAAAGGGTAGCTACAAAATGCTTGATTATTTAGCGACCCTATCTTGTTGTCAATATAATGTTTAATAATGCTTTGCTTATTGCAACAAGTCCTACATGTTTATTGAAAGCTAGATTTGGATCCTACAAAGTAAGATATGCTCGATCGACGTGTACCTTTTGCAAGCTGTGCATGGATGCCCTGTTAGGCATTTGTCTTCTTCTTTTACCTTTTATAATTTGGCCGAGAGGCCAAATAAACAATTTGAATTATTTTTGTAACATATAGTTAGAAATTTTTTAGGATTATTTTGGATACAGTGAGGTCTCTTGACCTGTATAAAAACTTTGAATTTTCTATAGTAACAGAAGGTACTGATAGTATAGAGGGAGATTTTGAGGGAAATAAATGCTCTTTAAAACTTTATGTAACTGTGGAATATTTATTGAATAACACTGTGAGTTTTTCAGACTTGGTTTTATTTAGTTGATTACTTATTTTGGCTTCAATTGTTCCATAGTCATTGGTTCTCATCGCCCTCTGGCTTCTGTGTAGTTTGATTTCTCATAATACAGGAGACAACAATTTATTGTTTGTGTGATTTTATTCCATGAACAATTAGCAATTTTATTGCATTTTTTTGTCTTATGTTGATTCAATTTGTATATGTTCTTAGATGATAAATATTGCTCTCCAGTGACTTGTGTCTTGAAATCTAGTTGATTTGAACATATATCTAGTTTAGGTTCCTATGGTTTTATTCCATAAATTTATAACTAAGATAATGTTATCTTTTGCATATGAATTGAATTAATGTTTATGTTGTAACAATTCCTAAATTCATATGCTCATTTCGATTATTCGTTTATTGGTTTGATTCACAAACAAGTAATTGAATGATTATCCTCTTTTATGAGATTGTTGTAGTTTCCCTTTATATGCACATTGATCGAGAAATAGGAATTAGAATGCATTAGTTAGTTTGTTACAATTATTCTTGATGTCAGTTATTAAAACAAACACAATTTGATTTGTATTCATCTAAAGGATAAGGGATTTGCATTGTAACAGTTACCTATCTTTTCAATATTTGCATTAAGAATTAGTTAATTCATAATTTTAATTTATAAATTTAAAGTAGAATGTATTTTTTTTTTTCAATATTTCTACAACAGCAATTACTTTATATTCCTTTCAAACCAGTTACACTTAGTTCTAGTCTTTATTTTGTTGTACCATAATTATTATTATTGTATAGATTTATTGTATTCTTTTCCTAATGATTATTTGATTTTTGTATAGTAATACATTCACAGATATTTTTCCTAGTATAATTCTTAGTTTACATTTACTTTAAATTTAGCAATAGTTAATTTGTAGGTTGTTTATTCATTAACTCTTAGTTTGAGATATATTTAACATTATTTTAGGTTTCATGTAAGTTAAAATTAGTTTTGCCCTGTTTTCTTCTTCGCAAGAGGAGGAATCCGGAGGCTAACAGAGCTTTAAAATCTGTCGAGAGTGACCACACCAAACAACTAGGGCTATTTAAACAACTCTAGTATGGATGACTTCTCCCTTGTTGACTAGGGTGCATAAAACCCGCATCAACACAAAGCATACAATGAGAGGATCGTCAGAGAACAAGACAGACAAGCAGATGTGAATGTAGTGATCCTACATAACATGTCAGATATGCAAAGACAAAAGAAACACGATCTTGGTGTCAACTATCTAAGCATGCACAAATCTAAGCAAATTCCTTTCGAAATTCGGAAGCAGGGATTGAAAGCCAACATAGTATAAGGTAGTAAGTCGAGGAAGAGGCACATGAAAGCCAATGAATACATAGTGAGGGGGAAAACCCTACTCATCACTCCAAAAAGAAGGCCATGAAACCCTGATCTGTCATCAAGTGATGCAACCAAAGAACACCACAAAAGGAAGAAAAGTAGGAAAATCTTAATGCCAGAGGAATTTAAGAAAGCAAAGCCCCCCACCTTTTATGGGGAAATTAATAAGGTTAAAGAGGCAAAATCTTGGTTGTTGGCGATGAAGAAATACTTTAGAGTACATGGCTACTCTGAGAACATGAAGGCCAGAGTGGCCATTTTCAGTTTGAAAGGCAAATTTGATATCTAGTGGGAGGATTTGAGGAACGTCAAGGATATCAAAGAGAAGGAGTTATCATATAAAATGTTTAAAATATATTTTTGAGAAAAGTAATTGTCTAAAAGGTACTATGATAACAAGATTAAGGAATTCCATGAGTTTAAGGTGGGTCAACTTAATGCTAATGAATACACCAAAATATTTTTAGAACTACTAAGTATGTGTCATATATCAAGGATGAGAAAATAAGAATTAAGAGGCACCTCAGTGGGCTACCACAAACTCATAGAGACATAATTGAGTTTAATGAGTCGAGAACACTAGAGGACACTATATAGAAGGCCAAACATTGTATGAACATTCCCAACATGCAACGAGTTTCGAGCAAAGTGGAAAGCAAGAGATAAGATTAACTTCAAAGGGAAAGGGCAAAAGATCCTCGAGACATAAGACCGGAGGAAGAAATGTGAAGTTCACCACTCCTACCAAGGGACAACTTCAACAAAATTTCACTATTGCCAGTCAGGACCAGACTTTCAACCCAACAAGAGGAGAGACCACGTATTTTGGAAAGCCCTTACAATGTTAGATATGTGGAGAAAACCACCTATGGAATTATTGTCCTCATAAATGGCAGAGTGGCACCAGATTGTATAATGTACAAAAGGCAACAATGGTGAATGATATGGCCTAGAGCATGCCACAAATTTATGCGGCCTTGGACCACTATAAAGTAGATCATTAAGCCTTGATAATAGAAATGGAAGGTATAGTCGGCAACTAGCCTATTTCAATTTTAATTGAACCAAGTTCTAATTTCAGCTATGACATTCCAAAGGTCGTAAAGAAATGTTCTCTTTAGAAGAAAACACATGAGAGATTGTGGTTGGTTCAGTTAGCCATAGGAACCAAATGGTGAGTGACGAACATGGTGGAATCGTGCCTCATTAAGTAAGCGACCTGTAGATGTCATTCGATCTCAACCTTTTTCCATTAGGATTATGTGACATTTTAATTTGCATGGACTAGTTAGTGCCCCATAAAACCAAGATTGGTTGTTATAATAAGTCGTTGGAATGTCTCAACGATAAGGGAGAGAAAGTAACATTGCAGGGAATAAGGAAGTTTGTCACCTTAGGTAGATATACGTGCTATAGGTAAAGAGATGTGCTTGAAAAGGATGTGACTTATTGGTGGTCTGGGTGTCCAACGATACAGTGGGTAGCGAACTCAAAATTGAGTTTCACCTGCTTTTAAGTCAATTTGGCGATGTGTTTCTAAAGGAAATACCCAGGCTGCCATCCAGGAGAGAAGTCATTTCCTTTATTGAGTTGCTTCTTACATCAGTACCAATCTTGAAAGCCCCATATCACATGAGCACGATGAAGCTAATGGAGCTAAAATTATAGTTGAAGGAAATGTTGGAAAAGGGATATATTTGACCCAACATGTCACCCTAGGGAGCCTCAATGTTGTTTATGAATAAGAAAGATGGCACACTACGACTATGTATTGACTACTGACACCTGAATAAATCCACAGTAAAGAACAACTACCTGCTGCCAAGGATTAACGACTTGTTCGATTATTTGAGAGGGGTTGTGGGGCTATCAAAATAGATTTGAGATCTAGTTATCATCAAGTTCATATTAAGGATGAGGACATCCATGAGACAACCTTTAGAATTAGATATGGACACTATGAGTTTGTGGGGGTGCCATTTGGGCTCACAAATGCCCTAATATCATTTATGTGTCTGATGAATAATGTCCTCAGCCAACACCTAGACAAACTTGTGCTAGTGTTTATCGATGATATCCTGGTTTACTAAAAAACAAGAGAAGAGAATGAAGAGCACTTGAAGGCAGTACTACAATTGTTGAGGGAACATAAACTATATGCTAAACTTAGTAGATGTGAATTCTTTAAATCTCAAGTTCAATAATTAGGGCTTGTAATCTTAAAAGGAAGGTGTTGTTGTGGACCTCGAGAAGATCAAGGCCATCATAGAGTGGCCTAATCCTAGAAATGTCACAGAGGTTAGATATTTTATGGGATTTATCAGATATTATAGATAGTCCATTCGAGACTTTTCAAAGATTAGGCATCCAATCACAACCCTGTAGAGGAAAGGAGTTAAGTTCCAATGGACATCAGAGTGCGCAACCAACTTTGAACAAATCAAACACCTACTCATGCATGCACCTATCTTGAGATAGTTGATCCATAAAAATATTTCATGGTTTGCACATATGCTTGTAAGGATGGGCTCCATGGAGTCCTAATGCAAGAATGACATGTGATTTGTTAGGAATCAATAAAAGTAAGTGAGCAGGAGAGGAATTATGTCACTCGTGACTTGGATCTTATAGCCATAGTGCATGCACTAAAGATATAGAGATATTACTTGCTTGGAAGATGATTTGTGCTAATGTCAAACCATGGAGGGTTGAGATACTTGTTTGACTAGCCCAAGTTAAATGCAAGACAAGCTAGATGGCTAGCCTTGATTAACGAGTTTGACTTTGAAATAAAGTACATTAAGGGAAAAGAGAACAACATGGAAGATGCACTCAGTAGAAGTCTACAAGTGGCTCACTAGGAATTCATTAGCACTTGTGAATTTAATATCAAAGGAAATATGAAGAAAGCATTGGTACAAGATGAGCACTTTTAGGATGTGAAAGTGTGCTTGCAATAGTAGCCTGAAGGATCTTCGACCAAGAATTATATGTTCACTAATGATGGTATGTTGAAGTTCAAGCATAGATGGTATGTGCCTTGTATGGCAGACTTGAGGAAGCTTATCATGGATAAAGAAAGGCCTTATTCAGGTCATCCTGGTGTTGACAGTGCTGGATTAGGGGATCTTTCCGATATGAATTCCCAACTAGACCTCACACCGTTTGGAGTAGGATTCCTAACAGAGGGTGGTAGTGTAATGCCTTGACCGCGGTAGCACATAAAGGAAAGTAGGATAATTTTGGGTAAGAGTAAGTGTGTGACCGTGTGGAGAGTCAAGTGCAATGCATGAAGGTTCTAACACACAAGGGGAAAAGGAAGTGCACCCCTTAACAACATGCAATAGTATGCAACTTGAAAGGAACACACGAGCGAAATGACATCACAATCTAAAATGCAGAATAATCCAACGCAACCAGAATAGTATAACTGCATTAACAACATATGCATGAAAGTGTCTTGGCTCTCATATTATTGTTATAAGTGAAAGTTCCATCCATACATACACCATTAACGACCACGAGCCCTAATAGTAGAACATTACAATCAATAACACCTGCTCCTCCAAGAAGTATACTCGCTCTACAATGTGGAGAAACCAAGGCTCTTGAAAATACTCCTAAGTTTTTTCTAAGCCTAGCCAAAAGCTTGGCTCCCAAAAGCATGTTCTACGAGTTATTAGGTTCTATTTATAACAAAGGGTGGGGTGACCCTTGACATTCCCCTTTGTGACTCTTTGACTTGTCTCATCACTCCTCAAATTCTTCACTAAATGACACATTACATTACATAATGACTTTCCATATTCTAATATTGACACTTGGAATTTCGCTTACAACATGTTTACAAATAATATTAAATTTTCCACATGTACCCATGTAAGACAAAATAGGTTAGAGACAGCCTAACAAGATAAAACACTATGATTCCAAAGTTTCGGGAAAGACCAACTCAGCAACCTCCACTTGGTGCTTCTTGGTCACATATTGATGCCAAGCTTGGTAATGTATGATGGTGTATTTCTGAAAGCGAACCCTTGCCTCCATGGCATCCAGGTATATGGTCTTGGAACCTGTATCCAACTTGTTCTAAAGCATGTGCAACATGGTCTTGACCATGACAGGGCCACCGATGTACTTTTGCATGTTGTGTGTGCTCAGCTCCAAGTCTTCTCTGGTGGCCTCTCATCTTAGTTGCCCCAAGTACTCATCGGTCTCCAGTCGGACTTGGTTCTTGGGTTTAGCATCGGTGAGGGAACTGATTGATGGGATCTTGTGCATTCTTACCATGACATCCAAACTATTGTACAATTGTGCATATAAGTCTTGTATGTTGTTGATGAAAGGGGCGAGCTACTTGTAGTTTTGGATCAACATTCGACCCTTCGCTTTCTCCTGCTTTGCCTGTGGCTTCATATTCTTCTCTAATACAAGTGGTGCCTCTTTGTACCGCATTGTCCATTCTTGTACATGGGCCATGGCAACATGTATGTTATTGAGAGTTTGAACAAACTTTTTGCTCCAATATTGTAATCCAAACACACGGAAAATTGCTTTATGCACGGTGACAAGTCCTTCATAGAGCTTCCACATGGTATCACTGAGTGTTGATACTTCAACAAGTATCATTGTCTTCATGTCTCTCATTATGGAAACTGCATTCTGCGTTGATGCTCAAAGTTGTTCTACCTCTTTCCTGGCAGCCTGCAAGTTCTTTGTTAGTTGTTCATTCTCAGTCGTCAGGTACTTAACATTTGAGCTTGTTGCTCCTTCATAGACCAAGTTGGCTTCGGCAAGGGCAGTTAGATGCCTCCTGATGTTTGACACTATCACCCTTTCCTTGATGAATGCAAGTGATGCGTGATCATCCGGGAAGTGCTTCCTCCGCACCTGTACAATCTTCTTTTGTAACTCATTAAATGATTGATTGTACACATCCATGAACAAACCATCATCAAGGAGAACAACATCTCCTTGCTCGCTCAGAGCTAGTTCTAACACTAGAGGTGGTCAAGACTGAGAGATGACCTATGGTGCTCTCAACATGAGGTCAACGTCTTCATTCTATGGCTCCAGTTGCAACTCCATGTATGTCACTTCGATCAATTGCTCAGTCTGTTGAGCAAGATTCTTATCCGACATCTGTCCACCCTCTTTCTTATTTGTTGGTTGTTCCAACTCATCAACCTATACCAACATTGTTTTCTTTATCATCACACCTTGCCTTTGTTCTTCTTCCTAATTATTCTTCTCTTCTCCTTCTCTCATCCTAAAATATTGTTCTTCCTTCAACTTCTTCTTCGTCTCCTGTAGCTTCAGTTCTTCTTTGCTCCTTCTTTGCTTTTGCTACCAAAGTTTCCTTCTCCAGGATAGGATTTGCCTTCATTTTGTAGCTTTGCTCTGCCTCTGGGTTCTCAACAATCTTCCTCTTTCCCTTGTCTTGCACTCGATTGTTGCCTCCTGTTGTTGTTGTTTCTTCCGTAGTTGTTGTTGTCCGCATAACAACTTTCCAAGTTCTTGCCAAACTGACTGACTCATTCAGTCTGGAGGCATTGTAGCAATACCTCCAATGGGTCCTCCTTTGGCCAATGAAATGTCTATGGATCCATGGAAAGTACACTCTCACACAGTGGTCCTTGAAAATACCGTGGGGATCACTAGATTAAATTACTTGGTGTTGAACTCTAATTTCACTATGTCCTTAGCCTCAACATCTACATCTTTAAATCTCTTAATCTCGTACAATATGATCTGCACAGGAAGAGTGGGGCATGGCGCTTTCTTCTTCTTCTGCAATCCTACTGACAACCTTGTAGTGAGGTGGTATGATACTTCTTGCATGACTGGTTTGTTAGTGGCACACCTTGGTAGAACATGCGGAGGCTTCTCTCCACTAAACACTCTGATGAAGGTGCAACCTGGTGAGGCATACCAATCTGCAATGTTTACTATCGCCTCCATTGCTTCTCAGGACATGCAAGGTGGATCTTGCCCAAAGATAATCTTTACAACAAGATGATAAAATGGTCAATTAGCCTTTCTATCACTTGTCGATAACTGTAGTTGGAAAACAACTTGCAATAGGTGTCGACAACAGTCTCTTTTGGTTTCCATGTCTAGCTCATGCCAAGGAACTACTTTTGGGCATAGATTGCATCTAGTAAGTACGCAAACATGTAAAAGCTTGCTTGCTTATTCTTGGGCAGATTCTGAGCCTTAGCTAAATGGGTCTTCAATTGATAAGCCAACAAATCTGATCAGTTGAATGGCCTCCCATCATTCACCAACTGGTCTAGTAAGACTACTCGCCCTTCAGGAAAGGTTTATGTGTTCTCTTGACCATATATTATACAAGCAAAGATGATCAAGAACTGGTAAGCCTTCATGAGGGACTTCTTCTTGTAAACATGGGTAGTTGTCTGTCTAAACTTCCACATCTCTTTCACCCAACGCTTGACAATATCTCTCATGTTCACACAGTTATGGGTGGCATAGAAGAGTGAGTCCATGCGCTTCATTGGCTCGGGTAAGTGATACATCTAGTAAAAGTTCTCCGCCCTAAAGGTGGCAAGCTCTCTCCCACTGGAACTGATCAATATCATAGTTTTTCATCTGTGTGTAAGAAAATCCAGCTGATGATGTCCACACATGGGAAGGCAGGGTACCTGCATGCAACCTTGTATAACCCTGACTGTTGTATGTTAAGATAAACATATCGATCCTCTAAGTCTGCCTTGAATTCCTCTGCAAAAGTGTCTTTGATTTACTACCATGTCAGTGTTGTACCATCCTCAATGAACAACTGAGTATCTGTATAAACTGGTAGATCAAATGATATATGCTCAACTACTTCCCTAGTACTGCTCTTGGTGATTTCCTTTGATGCAGCTCTCATAGATGCCATGTTAACTGTAACTGCTAGAGAGACGCTCAACAATTGTTGTACCTGTGGGATGGAGAGGACACTCATGGCAAGCAAATATAAGCTAAATTCAAAACAACTTCAAGGAAAGATCAAGCATAAATTTGGGCTTATGATGGGAAGTATTGCACATTTTTGGTTGACAAAGGTCACTGGCTAACTGTGGAAATTGCACAATGCGCAGTGCAGTCTCCGCTAAGGCCGAGAGAGACTGCTCATTGTGCAGCCTCAATGGCCAAGCTGAGAGGTTGGCTCCTAGAACTGTGTTGTGTGCATTTTGGATCCATCCAAGGCCAAGCTCTGTGCAATTCCAGAAGCCAAGGTAGAGGCCTTGAGTTCCCATATTGCGCAGTGCAAGCAGTGAAGTGTGAGATCCGTGCAAGAGGACCTAAATCTGCCCAAAGGGAGTGTGAAAAACAAGCAGATCTGAAGGATGGTGTGATGTTGAGTGCATATATGACTAAGTGTTGATGCATGCCTGTGAAACAAGTGCAGGAATCGATTAAATTAAAGGAAAATGAAGGATGTGAAGAGAGTCACCGCAATGGCGATCATTGGTGCAAAAATAGGGTAACTCATGTGACACTTGGGAAAGGAAATAGAAAACTTGAAACAAGACTTCTACAAGCTAACACGAGTCGAAACACAAGCAATCGTGCAAAGAAACAAGTGAAACAACACTCTCACAAGCAAAAAAACAACAACAACAAAAGACTAGAAAAGCAAAACTCACAACACTCTCACAAGCTAATCAACAAAAAGCGAAGTGAAATATATATATATTCACCCGGAAAAGCAACGACGATCACACTGAAGGCTCCTTGATCTCCTCAGGAATGCTAGAGCTCCAATATCAAGTGTGCAAATGAGCTCTAGCAGCATCAATTAAATAGATTTGGTCAAGTTAGGGTTTACGATGCGCATGCCTAAAATCAAGGGAAAAGCGACACTTGGCGACAACTTTTAAAATAAAGCAAGTGCTTCCTTTGTGTTATTAAAATAGATCCCTATTTTTTAGGGATGATTTTGCTTTTTTGCTTTGTTTTTCATTTTTGGGAAAAACTGCCATGCATTACTCGAAAATATTGCATAGTTTTGGGAAGAATTGGGCAATTCTCTGGCTCATGCACTGTGCAGTTTCTGAGCACAGTGGGGTCTGCACAATTTCTGGGCCCAATGGCTCTGGGTTGCCTCTCTTATCTGCCCAGTTTCCAATCTCAAGGTTGGCTTCCATTCAATACTCCGCATTTTCTGAGCTTAAGGCTCACTGGTAATAAGGACTGTGCAATTCCCAAGACCAAGGCTAGTTGCTCTCAAGAATTGTGCAGTTCTCTGAGGCAAGCCCAAAACTGTCAAGGGACCAAGTCAAAAGATCAGCTTGTGTGTTAGAAAATGAAATAAGTGATAAAACAAAAGCTAATATGAAAAGGATAAGGTTCGTTCAAAGCACAATTCCTAGATCAATGCGAGATGAGATATTGTGGCTTAGAATGAAGGCTCCAAAATTGAAGCATAGGCAAAATTTTGGAGGGTGGTTGTAGCCGCTACAACATTGATGACAAATTGGTAGAACTCCAGCTCTCTGTATGGATCTTGTCTCATGCAAAATGAGTCTAACTCTTCCAGAAGTATTGTTCAACTCTTCGATTATCATAACGTCTTCACTTAGCTTGAGTTAAAGATGTGGTCCCTACCATTCTATTTATTGACAACACACATACCAAGCCAATTCAAACTAAGTTGCCTCGATTTGGGAAGAGGGGTATATAGATGCACAAGTAAAATAGACTGTCAGAGTTTTAGTTTCATCTCTAGTGTTGCTCCGCTGCTAGTAGGCCTGGATAATACCTCGGCGGAGTCACTTCAGGAACGCAAGCATTGCTCCACTACCAGCGAGCCTGGACAATACCTCGACAGAGTTACTTACTTCACATCTCTATGCAAGAAGCCTTTCTCTTATTTCAACCTTTATTTTATCTTTTATTTTTTTCATTTTTCAAAGAACTGTGCATAGGCACTTATTTATTTGATGAGTCAGAAGAGGGATCCTGACTTATTGAGAGCATAAGAGGTTGTCCCTTTAGAGAAGGATATTTATATATACCTCTGACATACTTGTTAACGTTTTCCCCTCTCCTTACTCTACTTGACTAAGTTGACAAGGGTTAACCAAAAATAAAAAAAACTGATTAGAGTAGGCGGTACTAGTTAACAGTGCAAGCATCGTGATTTCACCATGACTCTCTTTGAAAGGAACGTATTTTCCATCAGGGTATCATTGAATTTAAGAAATTCAAGACTCACACAAAGAGAGGTAATAGGCATATAACCGAGTGCTGATGGTTTTACAAGTTCCTCTTGGATTTCACCTTGCTATTCTAGGAAGCCAAACACAGTTTCATGAGAAAACTAACCTACAGGTGAAAAAGAAAACAAACAAAGGAAAGAAGTGAGACAAAGTAAACAAATAAAGAAACAAACAAGAAAGGAAAAACTACTCCTACTCCTAACCTAATTAGAACATAGGCCAACTCACGTGAAGTGATACTTCCAATGCAGCTATTGGCGCATTGGTTGGTGCATGTAGGCAAGAGCATGGTCAACACGAAAGGTATGCAAGCAAACCAACAGAAAAGAAATATGAAAGAAAGCAAACCAATATGTTTGAAGCTTGAATGCATCCACAAAAAAGAAAAGATGAAAAACGCATGAAAGACACCCTACAGATGTATCATGGTGTCTTATCACATTGCACGTGCAAGATAAGCATGTACACACCTTCGAACTTGAAAAACGAGCAAACATAAAGAAAGAAGAAAACTTGTATTTTGCAACAGTGATTACTACATATGACTCCTCCAATGCTTGAGCAATAGGATCGTTGGATTCCAGTGGAGGATGCAAAAATGGTAAGATAGATTGATTTTCAATGTGAACAACATAGTGATGAGGAGCCTGGAAAGATTCAACATATTTTTGATCTGAAGTGGAACTGACCTCAAGGCTATGAGAACCTAACATAGCCATCAGCTCAGGATGAAGTTCCTCGATAACTTAAGGAGTTTCCAATTCATCAGAAGATGGATCATCAAAGATCGGTGGCTTAGAAAGATCAAAATGGACAAATCAGAATCGTGATCAAATGAATGAATGAAAATATCACGACAACCACGATCAGAAAGTTCAAGATGATGGACAACGAAATCCTCATGATCTAATGAATCGTATAGAGGGGATGATGAAAAATGATAAATTTCACCCTCTATGTTTTCAGAAATATAAGATGAGAGATTGGGAGGAACATGGAAGATAGATTGTCCTCTCCACAATCAAATGAAAAACTAGCATTCCATGTGTTCTGTGAATGATCGAAAATAGAAAAATCCAGAAATGATTTTTCACAAGATGGAACATAACTGACAGAATCGTGGAAGATGTCAGGATAAAGCGGAAAAGGTGCAGATAGAAGGAGGTCATCCTTAACTACAGATTCTTGTTCAGATTCCCACACATACTCATCAAAAATGATATCGCAGGTTGGATGTTCAACACCAACTCCGTCCAGAACTTGATCCTCATGAACATCATATGTGAGATCCGAGACGGCTGAACATAACACACCAAAATTCGGAGTATTGATGGGACGTAGGACAATGGATGAGGAGATAATACCACATGACAGCCATTGGAGATACAGTCCAAATCTGCACAGAAATCCTAAGGAAGTGGGGTAGGAGGAGATGGTGATAGATTAACAGGTGGATGGTCAACTTCTCCCACCTCGACCTGCAGAGCTAGAGTTGTTTGATGGGAAGGGGATGGAGGGTCACTTGGGACAACAAACTTGTCCGTCTCAAATTTAGAAGCTCTAACACCGAGGTATGTTGGGAGAGGTTTGAAAGATTCTTACTCCTGTGGATTCATAGAAGCATGAAAAAGATATTGAAATCTTTCATCCAAGAATTCCTAGTCAACTTCATCTTCAGGAATTCAAAACAGTAGTGAAGAAAATGATTGTGAAAATCTTGAAGAGATTTGTCGGGATTTTAGCAATTTTAAGATTTTTCTATTAAGGGCTTTACGGTCATAAAGAACAAAAGCACGACATATTTCTCTAAAAAATTGATCAAAAGAGTGTATAGAGGTTGTTGGCAATGCGTGACACCATTGCTTTGCACGCCCTTCAAACGTGAAGGTAAACAACCCATAGGCAATATCATTAGACGAGATATCATGCATATCGCAAAAGCCAGGAAAAGTAACAGTGTGCTTAAACAAGGTTGTTCCACCCTTGCCATTAAACTTATATTTGGACAAGTCATCTAAGATGCTCAACGACACTTCAAAACTAGTATAGTTATAAAAACATGTCGGGGTTTTGATTTGGATAGAAGTCATGAAATATGGCAAAAATTCAAAACAGACTTCAAGCGCTGAGCTTGTAATCTATCCCTCCTTCTAGTGCCAAAAATGTTGAAAGTGTTGGACCTGCCAACATTTAGGGGATCTCCTCGATATGAAGTCATAAGTAGACCTCACACAGTTTGGAGTAGGAGTCCCAACAATGGGCGGTAGGGTAATGCCATGACCATGGTAACGCGCAGAGGTAAGTATGATAACTATGGGTAAGAGAAAGTGTGTGATCCCACAGAGAGTCAAGTGCGATGCATGAAGGTTCTAACACACAGAATGGAAAAGGAAGTGCACCCCTTAGAAGCCTGTGACAGTACGCAGCTTGAAAGGAACACATGAGAAGAATGACATCATAGGCTAAAATGCAGAATAGTCCACAAATTAAAGTGATGAGTTAATCCAATAATATACATTCAACAAGATTCATACAAATGCATACAAAGTAGTTCATAAGCATATGCATAAGTTAAATAACATACATTGCCAAAGCAACCATAATAGTCCAACTATATTAACAACATATGCATGAAAGCATGTTGGCTCTGATATTATTATTGTAAGTGAACATTCCATCCATGCATACACCATTGACGACCACTAGCTCCAATAGTGGAACATTACAGTCAAGAACATCTACTCCTGTAAAGAATTATACTTGCTCTACACTATGCATACACCAAGGCTCTTCACAATTCTCCCAAGCCTTTTTAAGCCTAAGCTTGGCCAAAATATTGCCTCCCAAAAGCCTGTTCTATGAGTTATGAGGTTCTATTTATAACAAATGGTGGGGTGACCTTGGCATTCCCCTTTGTGATTCTTTGACTTCCCTCATGACTCATAATCTTCTTCACTAAATGACACATTACATTACATATGACTTTTCATATTCCAATATTGACACTTGGAATTTCACTTACAACATATTTACAAATAATGTTACATTTTCCACATGTACCCATGTAAGACAAAATAGGCTAGAGACATCCTAACAAGACAAAACATTGTGATTTTGAAGTTTGGGGAAAGACCAACTTGACAACCTCCACTTGGTGATTCTCGATCACATATTGATGCCAAGCTTGGTACTGTATGATGGTTTCCCTAAACTATTTGATGGTGTCATTTAGAAAGCGAACTCTTGCCTCCATGACATCTGGGTATATGGTCTTGGAACCTGTATCCAACTCATTCTTAAGCATGTGCAGCATGGTCTTGACCATGATAAGGCCACCGATGTACTTTTGCATGTTGTGTGCGCTAAGCTCCAAGTCTTCTATGGTGGCCTTTCATCTTAGATGCTCTAAGCACTCAACGATTTCCAGCCGGACTTGGTTCTTGGGTTTAGCATCAGTGAGGGAACCGATTGATGGGATCCTATGCGTTCTTACCTTAACATCCAAACCATTGTACAACTATGCATATGAGGCTTGTATGATGTTGATGAATGGGGTGAGCTGCTCGTAGTTTTGGATCAACATTCGGACCTTCACTTTCTCCATTTCTTCCTATGGCTTCGTCTTCTTCTCTAAGTCAAGTGGGGCCCCTTTATACCACATTGTGAATTCTTGTACATGGGCGATGGAAACATGTATGTTCTTGAGAGTTTGAACAAACTCTTTACTCCACTATTGTAATCCACGCACATGGACAACTGCTTTATGCATGGTGACAAATTTGTCATAGAGCTTCCACATGGTACCATTGACTGTTGATACTTCAACAAGTATCATTGTCTTCATCTCTCCCATTGCGAAAACTCCATTTTTCATTGATGCTCGGAGTTGTTTTGCCTCTTTCCTGACAGCCTGTAATTTCTTTGCTAAGTGTTCATTCTCGGCTGTCAAGTACTTAATATTTGAGCTTGTTGCTCCTGCATAGGCCAAGTTAGCTTCGACAAGGGCAGTTTGATGCTTCATGGTGTTTGAAACTATCACCCTTGAATGTAGGTGATGCGTGATCACCTGGAAAGTGCTTCCTCCATGCTTGTACAATCTTCTTATGCAACTCTTCAAATGATAGATTGTACACATCCATGGCCGAATCATTATTAAGGAGAAAAGCATCTCCTTTCTCGCTTAGGGCTTGTTCTAACACTAGAGGTGGTGGAGACTGAGATATGACTGGTGGTTCTATCGACATCAGGTCAGTACCTTCATTTTGTGGTTCTTGTTCCAACTCCATGTCTGTCACTTCAATCAATTGGTCAATTTGTTGAGAAAGATCTCAATCATGCATCTGTTCACCCTTTTCCTCAGCTGCTGGTTGTTCCATCTCATCAACTTGTATCGACGTTGTTTTCTCTATCATCGAACCTTGCCTTTGTTCTTCTTCCTACTTCTACTTCCACTTCTGTCTCTCTCTATCCTCCTCAACTCTCGCAATTCCTTCAGCTTCTTCTCGGTCTCCTTCAACATCAGTTCTACTTCATGTAGCCTCCACTTTTCTCTCTTCCTTCACTATTCACTCTTCTCTCTTCATCCACAACTCCCTCTTTGCTTCTACTACCAAATTTGCCTTCTCCAAGATAGGATCTTCTTTCATTTTGCAGCTTTGCTCTACCTTTGGGTTCTCAACAATCTTACTCTTTCCCTTGTCCTGCATTGGATTGCTGCCTCCTGTTGTTGTTGCTTCCAGAGTTGTTGTTGTCTGCAGAGAAACTTTCCAAGTTCTTTCCAAACTGACCAACTCATTCAGTCTAGAGGCATTATAGCAGTAACTCCAAGGTTCCTCCTCCAACCACTGAAATGTCTCGTGGATCCATGGAAAGTAAACTCTTGCACAGTGGTCCTTGCAAATACCGTGGAGATCATATTAAAGTCCTTGGTGTTGAACTGAATTTAGCTATGTCCTTAGCCTCGACATCTGCATCTTTCAAGCTCTTAATCTCTTATAATTTTATCGCACAGGAAGAGCGGGCCATATCGCTTTCTTCTTCCTATGAGTCCTTGATCCAGGTGGATATTGGTGGCCACCTACCAAGTCCACTTAGACCCCCACCATTGTTCCTTTAAGCTTTTCAGTTTCCTTAATTGTAGCACAATTTACTATTTTTAGCAGTTTTTCGCGTCTTGAACTTCCAGAGCCGTTTTGAGGCCCTAAACGACATTTTTTTGGGAAAACTGGGAGCAACATGGGTCCATGTTTCTCTTCCCAAAGTTGTAGTTCCCAGATACATCTTTCTAACAAGATCTTGTGCCCGTCAAATGGAGATCATATGCCAAAGTTACGACCCCGGGAAGTTGATGTACCAATTTACCCAAACGGGGCCCACAGTTTGGCGTTTCATCTTCTAGGGTTAGGTTTTGGGATGTTTAGGGTTTTCCATTGTTTCTCAACAATAAATAGGCTTTCGAGCCTAATTGTAACACAATTCAGAGGCATATAGCTGCCACATCTCTTCTCAGAGATAAGCTACCATCACCCTAGTTGGTTTATTTCCATCACTGTTTGTAAGCATATTTCAGTATTTTACATGAAATGAAGTATTATTTCCACCGCATCTCTGTGTTTATGGTTATCTCTGTAATTTGTTAC
>APFE030952357.1:0-11542 GCA_000404065.3 Pinus taeda | reverse complement strand
AATGAATTTACCATGGATATTAGAATAGAAGGAATAGAATGAAAGATATTAAGGATTGTATTTGTTCCAATAACATCAACCACCAAAGATATAAATAACCATGTTCCCATTTAGAAGGTAGGAAATGAATTTACTAAAATGCTAAACACTTCCTACACGGTTCCACTAGGTGGCTAAGGTTCCTTTCTATATTTTGGCAGGGTAAACACTCCTTAAATAAGGTGGATATGGTTCCTCTCTCCATTTGGGCCTTCGTTTGGTTGGGTAAACACTCCATAAATAAAGTCGATATGGTTCCTTTCAGCGTTCTGGGGCTCATGAGTCATTTGGAAATGGCAATAATTAAAAAGCCTAAAGTTTCCACATGGTGATCAAAGCTATTTCCAGTGCTTTAATGGAAAAGGTCAAAATTATGATTTAGGAGATGTCTGCACAGGTTAAAGAAAATGGGGCGGTTTAGTTAATAATGAAAGAACGATCCCACCTAGGGGTTTTTGTAACGAAAAGTAGCCAACCTCTCACTGAAGCTAACGACCCTTTTTACTCTTTGGCTCCTGTCTGTATAAATAAAAAATATCGTTCTATTCGATTTCGTTATCCAGGTTGTGGATTCATATGAAAAGGGTTTTCGTTAGATAAAGTATTTTGGAATATAACCAGAAGTCTCTGGGATTTCTGTTCGACTTTCTTCGTGGAGGCAGTTTCCTTTATGCTGTTAGTGTTCTTGCTTGAAATTAGGTCTACCTATTTAACAGGTTTGTTACCGAGTGTAAATACTTTTTGTGCCGTTGCTGCTGCGGTCTGCTCTGCGAATTGGCCTCGTGAACCATTTCTTCAGCTTGGATTAAACCCCAATAATCATGGCCGGAACGGTAGCAGCTGCAACTATGTTCGACGCTCGTCAGTATGACGCCAAGATGAAGGAAATACTTTCAACGGAAGGCGACGAGCTCTTCGCAAGCTACGATGAAGTTCACGAAAGCTTCGATGAAATGGGCTTACACGAGAATCTTCTTAGAAGGCAATCTACGACCTATGGGTTTGAGAGCCATCTGCGAGTTCAGCAAGAAGGGGAATAGTGCCGTTACTGCAAGGGTCTTGATGTGATACAGCAGGTCCCAGTCTGGAACGGGCAAAGACAGCTTGACTTTCTGTTTCCGGAATTCTGCAGCAACCGACATGGCTCGCTCAAAGCCAGGCTTTGGTTCTCGCCCCCGACCGAGAGCTTGCACACACAAATTGAAAAGGTCATGCGCGCTCTCGGGGATTATGCAGGTTAAAGTTTCATGCCTGCGTAGGGTGAACCAGTAGTTTCGGATGAATTCAGCGTATACTCATGAGTGGAGTTCATGTTGTCGTTGGGACCCCAGGCCGTGTGTTTGACATGTTACGCAGGAACTCTCTTCGCCCCGATTGCATCAAGATGTTTGTGCTGGATGAAGCCGATGAAATGCTTTCCAGGGGTTTCAAAGACCAGATCTATGATATTTTTCAGTGTTGGGTATTTTTGAAATGGAATGGGAAAATACCAAAACCAGACAAACACCACAGAGCCAATGCTCTGTTACCTTTGCTCCAGGATCTTTTTTTTTGCACAGAGGACCCTTTTAAAAAAATAGCTGAGAACAGAGTATTTCACCACCATAAAAGATCTCTATTCATTAAAATAAAATGACTAGTACATATTCATCCTCTTTTCTGAGAGGGATTTACCAAAAACAACATTAAACCAAAACTCTGTTTTCACCTGAGAATTTACAGAGACATATTCATCCTCTTTCACTCAGAGGGATTCCCCAAAACATTTTCACAAAAGTTACTCTGCCTCCTATGAAATTTTACACCACTGTGTGTAAATATTTCATTTACATTCACTGCTGTGTGAAAACAAAACTTACAAGGATTTACACATTTACCTTTTCACTGCTGTGTGAAACTATTCATGGTTTTGAAACAAGCTACCCTTGGTTTTCTTCATTTACTTCTCCTCCTCCTGCACTGCTGTGCATTCCTTTTCTTCTTACATTACCAAGTCAGAATAGTTTTTACCCTGCTGCATTTCATTCCAAAAAAAAATGACATTACATTACAACCCAGAAATCTTCACACACACTCCTGTGTGTTCTCTGGTTTTCATTCGTTGCTGCGAACTCATATTCTTCTCCTCCTGTGTGCAACTCACATCACACATTTTATTACAAGCTGTATATATTTTACATTACATTTCCCTCCCTTCTCCTTTTTCGCACTGCAGGGGTCGCTTTTTTTCATGCGATTACATTCCTTTGTTAATTGGTGCTGCGGGCCCAAATTCTTTTCTTCATGTGCCATTCATAACACACGCACATTCCATTCCCCATGTGCTTTTTCACATTAAAAAAAATGGTCTGACGTTTGTTTTTTTTAAAACATATATTAAAAAAAACACATTTTATTACAAGCTGTATATATTTTACATTACATTTCCCTTCTCCTTTTTCGCACTGGAGGGTTCGCTTTTTTTCATGCGATTACATTCCTTTGTTAACTGGTGCTGCGGGCCCAAATTCTTTTCTTCATGTGCCATTCATAACACACGCACATTCCATTCCCCATGTGCTTTTTCAAATTAAAAAAAATGGTCAACGTTTGTTTTTTTTAAAACATATATTAAAAAAACTTACCGTATATATCATCCATACTCCTATTAACTTGCCGTAAGAAATATTAAAGATTTTACCAAAAGGAATGTCAGCCATTTAACATAGCGTATGGGATAGGTCCATTACTCCACGCTGCATTAATTTTTCAAACAGCCCGTATGTACTTTGATGAACATAACCGGTGGAGACCTTACCTGACAATCGAACGGCGGACAGTCTTTGAGCTGATCGGACGCATATCGGGCGGGGTGAGTTGACCACAAGTTACCTTCCGAAAAGTGCTTGAGGCTTACGTCACGGTTGGACAGTTGTCAGCATCGGAGCACCATGTCCGGAAACCACTTTACGCTGAAGGGTGGTGCGATGGCTTACCGCCGGTTTCATGGTTTGCTTCGGTAGTTTTGGCGCTGCATTGACTGCTGGTTCGCGCGGGCAGTGAAATTATAACTTCAACAATATAGACACGCATTTAGTGGATTCTGCATTGTAACACCACACGTGCGAGATGACAACCAACATACAAACGTAAGAAAATATATAATGTGAAATTGGAGATATGCTTGTCATCTTCAGGGGACTAATCCAAACTACGTACCGAGTGACTAATCCAAACTATCAACTATGTTGTTGTAGTTATGAGTTTCCATTCCGTAAGAGTTGTGGGTTATGCCACAATTAGGTTAGATAGTGGGTGAGGACACACGATCATAAGGTTGCAATGTATGGATGTAGATGCAATGGCTTTATAGTTAGGTTAGCTATAGGTGGCATGCCATATTAGTGACTAGTTTGGAGGAGCATATTTCCAAAATTCATAAAAATATAAAATTATCGTGGTTGGCCAGATCTTATAGATATGTTACCGAAAGTGTGGTAACATGAATGGGATATTAAGTAGAATTTCTTACTTCTTATTGGTTTTCTAAGATACTTTAATGAGGAAAAGGGTGAGGAAAAGGGTTGGTAAAACTCAGTGTTGTGAGGAAAAAGGGTGGGTAAAACTGAGTGTTGTGAGGGATGAGAAGATCTTATTTCTTATTGGTTTTTTATGGTATTTTGAGGAAAAGGGGATGGTCAAATTGTGAGTTGTGGTGAGGGATGATGAGTTTTTTCCATGGGATCATGATTGACCATATTTGAATTCAATAATTTGAGAGGATAAATTAGAAAAATAGATTTATTTATATAGGTTTTTTGAGTTTTTTTAGTTAGGCACCTCATATTTAAGTTTGTTTATTTTTATTTAAAGTTTCAATTTAAAATCCCTAAAGGAATGGAGTTTTTGGAAACCATTTTTCATGTTAATTATATTGAAAACTTCGTATTTTGATTTATAACTTGATTATTAAATTTGATTTTACATGTTTGATTTATAACATGATTATTAAATTTGATTTTTCATGTTTGTAGTCATTTCATATTTTCTCTTGAAATTAAATGTATAAGCGGAAGATCTGTGAGGCATTATAAATTATAAAGCATCCTCACAATCGTAATAGAGATGCAGGGTATGGAAGTAGGAGTTGGATCCCTTGCTCTTGAAATCATTTTTATAAGCAAAAGACCCGCGAGGCCCTATAAATTATGAAGCATCCTCGCAATCTTAATAGAGATGGGGGTATGGATGTAAATAGGAGCTGGATCCCCTTACTCGCTCAAGAACCCAGGGCTTACAAGCTTGTCTAAAACCTCTCTCCCCTATTCCTTTTGCCCTTAGACCTTATTGGACCTTTCACCTGTCCTTCTCCATCATATTCCTTTCCTCTCTCCCCTATTCCTTTTGCCCTTAGACCTCATTTGACCTTTCGCCTGTCCTTCTCCATCATATTCCTTTCTTGTCTTAATCTTCTTAATACATCTCCCTTCTCCTTATTCCTTCCTTTCTATCCTTATTAATTTCTAGACTTAATAACGTAATGACTAATCTATATTTTAGGTGAAACATCTCTCAATAAATATCAAGCTTTCTATTTTTCATTAAAAAATTATCAAACTTTCTCACATTAATCTATCATGGAAGCTTTAAAAAGAAAATCCTATGGAGACTAAGGAAAATATTTATAAGAAATAAAAATAGAAAACACTAAAATCTATATATTTAAACTTCTATTTTTAATTTTTATAATTATTTATATTAATAAATAATAATTTTGTTAAGGTTGTAGGGGGTGGGAAAGGTATTACTTTGTTTTGATGAACAAGTTAAAATAAAATATTCATGAGCTTAGGGGTTGTAACAAATAACAAAACATAATTACTAGCAATGTGGAAAGGGCTAGATTTAACTGGAAAGGTATTACTTTGTTCTGACGAACAAGTTGAAATAAAATATTCATGGGCCTAGGGGTTGCAACAAATAACAAAACATAATTATTAGCAATGTGGAAAGGGTTAGACCTAACTCTATTTCTACATATAATGAGAATCAAAGTAATATGTGACTCCTTAATAGCAATAAGGATCCGGATTATCCACAATATGTGGATAATCCGGATCATACTACACCAAAAAACAACCACAGAAGCTTAAAGTCTAACAACAATAAGGATGTTTTCTCTCATGATTGCATAACAAAACGATAAAAAATCAACCCTTGTGTTGAGAATCGAACATTAATTAGAAAACTTCGAACAAATATGAATTGTTTCATGTCTTCCGTCACCTTAATTTCATTGTCAATGACCTGAAAAATTGCGGGCTTCCCCTGGGTGAGGGCAAGTTCGAGATAGATGGGATGCCATTTGGCCACATTCCAAGCCCATAGCATATGATGGACAAAGAAGTTAATGGCTCCCTCGTTTAGGTTGAGGGTTGGAAAATGTGTGAATTCTTGGCAGGACAACAAGACAAAAGGTATAAGGCAGGAATGTAAAAAAAGGTATAAGGCAAGAATGTAATTAATGCATGGCGTTTCAGAGGATTTCAAGGACATTCTCTATTTTCATTTGCATCAGACTTAATTTAATTTCATAGGGAGAGCAACAATCCTATCACTTCAGCAAGAAATTGAGCTTGTCTATTGTAGAGTCGTTTTAATGGTGAACCAATGACAAGCATATCGATCACCATTGAATTGGTTGCAGGGGTGGTTCGAAAGATCCATCGAAGTGTAGGAATATTTAATGGGTCTTCAAACCGAGGATTTACATGAGATAATGGCATGAGCAAAGGCCAAAGAGGATGAGGGAAGCATGATTTATAAATTGATGCAATCCCCTTTGGATTCAATCGTCATAGTAAAAGGAGAGCGCTAGTGTGAAAACAATGTAAGCAGGGAAGGTACAGTGATGGAACCTCAAAAATTACAGGATGAAAAATCCTTGGTGGAGGATCTTGCTCGGTAGAAACAGGCTGTTGAGTTTTTGTTCAAGCTACTTATGGGCATGATGGATCTCCTCACCCATCACGTCGAGCTCCTGGAGAAAGATAGGGAAAGAAATGTCGAGCGCCTAAATGGTAAGTTTGAAGTCGTCAAAGCCACGCTGTAAAGACAGGTTGTGAAATTGGAGACGGACATTCTGAACATGAATTCGGATTTGATAAATGAAAGTATCTTGAGAGAGGTGCAGGGGATTATTGCAAGGTTACCAAACAAGGTCATCACCTAGTTGCAGGCATAGACAAGAGAAAAAGATGTAGGCACCCGAGAGTAGAAAAATGAAGAACGTGAGGAAGCCGGAAAGTCCAATTAACTTACTGCTTGTTACATGTTATGTCATTTTTTGTTTATTTTAGGTATATTCTTTAGAAACTATGAGAAATTTTAATGTTTTGTAACATTGGCGAAAGCTTGTAGAAGAAAGAAATTAGAAATCTAGATATATTATAACCTATATATAGATGCACAAAGTGATACTATTTTTACTAAAATTTTGTAAAAACTTTTTTTGACTACCTAACTCCAGATTTTAAATATAAAAAATTTACCATTATGTTCAAAAATAAGCAGCTCATTATTAGTTTCAAATAACCAATTTTAAGAATAAATAAAATTTAATAAAACATCATTTCGAATAAAACATATATTAAATACAACATTTTAAAATATAAATATCCAATATTATAGAAAAACCCATTTTCCCTCTTCAGGAGTCTACACGCTTCGATCAAAGACACACATAAATATTATTAAAATAAACCATGCATGGAAGGCTGTGATATTTGTATTTGTATGATCAAATATAATATATAAACAATAAATCATCATTTTACGTTGCAGTATAGTACACTATCTAAATAAATATGAAGTGCAAATTAAATCATTGATATAATAGACATTCCATACAATGAAGAAAACACAGAGAAACAATCAAACTTTCTATATTTTATCATTTGTTGATGATTCCGATTTCCCATGCTCTGGATTCTCTCTCTCTATTACTTTTAGAAAAAAAACTTTGACCTGAAATCGATCTTTAAAATAAAAATATATCATAGATAGCATCTATGCTATGCTAACCAAAAAATTAGATATAAAACTGTTTATTTTAATTATGCTTGTGTGTTTTTTGATCATGATGGTCTCTGTTAGCTGCAGCAACTATTAATTACTGACCCTCGAAGCCATATTCCCATACTCATCATCAGGAAGATGGTTTATACAACGCTCATCAATCTCTGTATCACAATATGGTCAATAGATTCACTTCGCTTCAACGTCATTCTGATTCCGATTTCGTTTTGAATGAACGGTTGCTGAAAGTGCCAAAAATGGATGTGTGTAAACTGGCCTGCTATATTCAATACTGCCTTACCATCGCTTCCTACCGAGATCTAAAGAACTTTGCGAAAAAGAAGTTTCCCAAATATAGAAAACGTTGTTAGCGAGTCTAGGGTGGAAATCTTACGGCGAAATTATCATCAGAAAGATTTAAAATGCTTCAAAGTCAGAGGTAATTGCAAAGAGACGGGGAGACTATATCTTCCAAACCTGATCCATCAAGGTCTGTAACAAGTCCTCTTCTACCGTGTTGTCAGCAGCTAATACTGTACCACGAGCATATATGTTCTGGGAAGTCTGGTCGGAACAGTTGAACAGCGATCCATATGAGTAGGATGTGACTGTGTCTCTGAATAACAGAAGACCCTCTGATTCCGTTTTATTGTGGCCGTCCATGGATGGGATAATTCACCTTCCGTTCATTGAAAACGAGATCACAGGCAGAATGACGTTGAAACGAAGTTGATCCATCGGCCATGTTGTCATACAGAAATGGATGATAATTGCATAAACCATATTTCTGATGAGTATGGGAATATGGCTACCAGGTTCGGTAATCATTAGTTGCCACTACAGAGGCCACAACATCAAAAAACACACAAACATCATTAAGAAAAAAAAAGACTTTTATGATCTATTTCTTCCTCTCTAACTCTAAGGCCCCTTTAAGCCTGTGAATCCTCTATTGCATATGTACCCATATATAGACACAGCAGTTCTCACATAATATAATGTACCTGAAAATTGGAAAATTGGAAGATTGTGAGAAAAGGGAAATCGCACCGAGCAAAATGTGAATAGGGTTATTGACTCCGCCTTAGAGGTAGAACAAAAGGAATATTTAACAATATAACAAAGACCAAACGGTCCTCCTAGGCGAAAAAAGCGTGAGTCTTTGGCGATAGACCACAGAACAAGGGATGGAATTCCATTTTTTAAGATTATACCGCAGACGCGAAGAATGAGGGGGAATATTTATCATTATACCACAGACCAAGGGGTTGAATTTCGTGGCAATACACCGCAGACCGATGGACTTTCCGCTGTTAAATATTCCCGCACTTTCTTCGGGTCCACGGAATATTGTTAAATATTCTCATGGTTTCCAGTCTTCGGGATATTGTTAAAAATTCCCACGGTTTCTTCGGGTCTCCGGGATATCCCTAAATAATCGCACGCCTTTTTGGCCTTAGGATTCCATTCGACCCCTTCGTCTGCCGTGTCTTTGTTGAAAATATATAATTTCAACGCTGTGAGCGCGGGCCAGCCTTCAAACCGCGTCGTACTAAGTCGTACTAAGTCAAAACCACCCAGTGGCAAACCTAAACCGCCAGGAAGATATCGCACCGCTTTTTGCATAACGCTGTTTCCGTATGATGGTGCTCCCACGCTGACATGTGGACACGCGTGACATCATCACCTGACACTTATCGGAAGGTAACACTCAGTCAACTCACCTCTTCCGATATTGATTACACTCGTCCGATGAGCTCCAGCATTTACCGCCGTTGATTTACCAAAGTTGCACGGTGGCGTAAAGTACAGTGAGAAAGGTGTTCCGATATCCATCCTCCGCAGTTCGATTAAAGCCAAGTTTGTCCACCGTCAAATTTCAAGGAAAGTACACGGGGTCTCGTAAAACTAAATTAAAATGCGTGGAGTAAAGTTTGGCCCATACTATAAGTTAATTTTATGACATGTTTTTGGTAAAGTGTTTAAATGTTTTTACGGCCCGTAATAGTTACGGAAGTATGGGCATAAATTTAATGTAAGTTTTTTTTTTTTTTCGAAATGTATGGTATACGTTTTTGTAGGAGCGTTGACTCTATTGTAATTTGGCATTTTTTGCACACGGGGAGAAGGTGAAGCTCAGTTAGCGGCAGCGAGTAAACAAAACAGAGGGTCAGCAACACCTGTAAAATAACAGAGTAAAAATTTTGTATTGCAGGGAGGAACTCACAGAAGTGTATAAATGTTTTTGGTTTGAAATGTAAAAGAAAGTGCAGCAGCAGAGTAAAAATGTTTTGTCTTGGTAATGTAAGAAATGTAAAGATTGCACAGCAGTGCAGGAGGAGAAAGTAAATGAAGAAAACTAGTGGATAGTTTTGTTGAAATCCATGAATTGCTTCACAGCAGTGCAAGAGGAGAAAGTAAATGAAGAAAAGTAGTGGATAGTTTTGTTGAAATCCATGAATTGCTTCACACAGCAGTGAAAAGGTAAATCTGTAAATCCCTGTAAGTTTTGTTTTCACACAGCAGTGAATGTAAATGAAATATTTACACACAGTGGTGTAAAATTTCATAGGAGGCAGAGTAAGTTTTGTGAAAATGTTTTGGTGAATCCCTCTGAGTAAAAGAGGATGAATATGTAAGTGTTTTTGTTTAATGAATAGAAATCATTTTATGGTGGTGGAATACTCTGTGCTCTGTAATTTTTTTTTAAAGACTTCTCTGTGCAAAAAGATCCTGGTGTAAAGAAAACAGAGCATTGTCTCTGTGTTTTTATTTTTGTGGTTTTGGTATTTTCCCATTCCAAACAAACAAAAAAAATACCCAACAGTGGTATCAGAGCAAGCTTAGGCTCTTTGTAGGTGACAAAGAAGCTGAAGGGAGGAGTCTTTTGGTTGCAGCAGTCAGTTGTTTTTAAATACACAGTCAAGGATTTAGAAGCATAGCTGAGGATGCAAGGAATGGCCAGCACAAGTACTGGTGTGGAAGTTTAGAAGCTCTTATTTTTTATTGGTTTTCTATGGTTTTTTGAGGAAAAGGGTTGGTTTGCTTGTGAGTTTTTGTGAGGTATGAGGATTTTTTTTATGGAATCAGATTGACCTTATTTTTTTTGATTTATTTGGATTGAACGATTTGCGAGGATCAATTGGAAAAATGATTTAAAAGGTTTTGTGTTTTTTTATTAGTCAGTGGATTTGAGTTTGTTTTTATTTATAGTTTGAGTTAAGTCTTGCAAGGAAGGAGGTAAACCCTCAATACAATCTATCAGTATTGAAAATTTCGTATTTTGATTTTAAGTTGCTTATTGAATTTGATTTTTCATGTTTGAGTCATTTCATATTTTCTCTTGAAATTAAATGTCTGATTAGAAGATGAGGCCTTATGGAAAAAGCATTGTCGCAATGTTATTGTGGGGCCTATATTGAGGGTTTTACCCTCAAAGTTTGATGCTATTGTCACCACCATTGAAGAGACAAAGGATCTCTCAAGCTTTTCAGTTGATGAGCTACATGCATCACTGATAACACATGAGCAGAGATTGAGTAGGAATCAGAACTCATCTCTAAAGCAAGCCTTCAAGACCCAGATGTCCTTTGGAAGAGGAAGAGGTCAAGGCAGAGGAAACAAGAGAGGAAGAGGCAGAAGCCAGAACAGAGGAGGAAGGAACAGTCCAGCAAATGCTCAAGGAAGAGGCAGTAATCCAAATCAGAACCAAGGCCAAGGCAGCAGCGAGCAAAGAGAACAACATCATGCTCAAGGACAAAGGTATGAAAAATCCAATGTCCAATGCTATTATTGTAAAAAATATGGGCATTATGCCAGTGAATGTAGAAAGAAGCAGCATGATATGAGTAATAGACAAAATGCAAATGTTACTAGAGAGAACATCAGCGAAACTAATGTGTTGTTAGCTTGTAACATGGCTGAAACAAATAGTGAAAATATATGGTTTTTAGACTCAGGTTGCAGCAACCATATGACAGGAAATATAGCTCTCTTTTCTGCCCTAGATAAAAATATGAAATCAGAGGTCACACTAGGAACTGATAGCAAAGTGTCTGTTATGGGAAAAGGGGAGGTAAAAATATTTACAAAGCAAGGAGAAGGGAAAACCATAGCAGATGTGTATTATGTTCCCGGAATGAGATGTAACCTCTTGAGTATTGGACAGCTTGTTCAAAAGGGTTACAATGTTTATTTTGTGAATGATGTGTGTACCATCATGGATATACCACCCAGCAAACGATGCATTGTTGAAGTGAGGATGACAAGGAACAGGATGTTCCCTCTCAGAATCAGGGCAGATTTGAAGAACAAAAATGTAATTGCAGCAGTGACCCAAGAGGCTTTCCAAAGCGTGCCAAAGGATGAGAATTGGTTGTGGCACTTGAGATTTGGACATCTCAATTTTGGAGGTCTAAACTTGTTGAGCAGAAGAGGAATGGTGAAA
>APFE030952345.1:98718-113492 GCA_000404065.3 Pinus taeda | reverse complement strand
CTCCGATGAATAATGTTGAATGTTATGTATGTCATAATCTTGGACATGTTGCAGCCAAATGTAGAAGTAGAATGGTTCAAGACCATCACACAAGATCATCACATTCCAGGTACTTCAAGGGATATTGTTTTGCTTGCAATAGAAGGAACATGAAACATGTAAGATGTTATGCATGTAACAAGTTTGGACATAAAGCAAGGGAATGCAGGAGCAAAATTCAAACTCCAAAGCAAGAGGATTATACATCATCACAATTCCAAGTATTGAAGAAGACAGAATTAGAGACAGATAGATGTGACATAACTCAGTCAGCTGACATAATAGATACAGGGGAAACTGAAAGTGTAGACCTTCAGTATTCCAACTTGCATATGCTGATATAATAAAGGTAAGTCGCATATATACGCGAATTATAGGCTACATAGTCGCGTATATGGAGCTCTGAAGAAAAGCAGCAGAACAGACTTAGGAAATGGTTTTGTCGTGGTATATGATCATTGGCATAGGCTCAAGGGGAGCATATGCTTCGAATAATGCATTGTTGGCATTTTGGTTAGAAGTCCTTCGTGATGATGCTTATTGACACATCTTGCTATTGATTGTTGATTGACCAAGAGAATGGATTCCAGGTTAAGATGCTTTATGATCATGTTTAGGTCCTTGGTCTTTGTGAGTTCATATGACGTATTTTGTTACCCCACTTTGCAAAGGATGGATGATGTAATGGTTCTTGTTGTTGAGTCATGTATAAACATTTGGTATATCCCCACTTGGTTGGGTGGATGAGTCTAAAATGGTGTATTCCCACTTGGTTGGAGATTGATGTATGTATAGAGTCATGTTATGCTTTTGCAGACCTTGCATGTGCTGAGGGGGAGCATGGATGGATTGGTACATCTTGGCATATTCAAAGGGGAAGCTCAATCAGAGATTTCAGCAGGTACTCAAGGGGAGTATGGACATAGAAGGTATCCCAAGGGAGAAAACTTCTTGGTCTTCCCTTTGCCCTTGATGTCAAAGGGGGAGAGTGACTTGGTGTGGTGGTTGCCATCAAGTCCAAAGGGGGAGATTGTTGGCATTATGATATAGGTGTTTTCCTTGGTGGCAACTCAATCAGATGACAGATCATAGTACATCAGGTCAAGAGAGAGGTATACACAGGTTAAACTTGATGAAAGTGGGTATACACGCGGGTGAGAAGAACAAAAGGCACGTATACGTACACATGCAAGTTCACAGAAGAAAAGGCTCGTACATGTTGGAAAACTAAGTTTTGTTTTGTGGTATTTGGTCCATGGTATTTTGGTATTGGTCCATGGTATTTGGTCTGAAGTGTTGACCCCAGGTATTGGGTCCAAGGTATTGGTCCTAAATGGTTTTGGACCATGGTATTGAGAGAGGCCTAAACCTATATAAGGAGAAGATCATTAGGCCAAGTGCGGTGCAAGTTGTGCATGTAATGAATATCTGATGAAGTGTGAGATCTAGTATACTGGTTATGGGTTTGTAATGCTTGGCTCGATCTGAATAAAGGAGGCTCCTATGCGGTTGATAAAGGTTGATGGATTGGGATCTTGAAGACTAAATGTATTATCATTATATGGTATGATCATGAATAGATCTGAATATTGACGCATGTTTTATCCTTTATAACTTATGGTTTGGGTATATCTGAAGTTGGTAATTGCAGCGAAGGTATAAGTAATTATCTTCAAATCTGTACGCAAGTTCTCTCTGGTGAAAGTGCATGTACACGCTAGTTTGACATAGTCAAGTAGCGTATACATTATGAGAGTTGATATTTCAAGTTGCTATTGGTTCTAGTGGTTGTTGCAGAGTTCTGAGCTCTGGTTTGTGTTCTGGCAACTGTGTTTTGATGACAGGGTTTCAGTGATTCAATATTGGGTGATTCAGAGAATGATGATGCAGGTATAGTTGATGATTGTATTGCAGTGGTGATTGTTTTTTGTTTATGGATCCAATATGAAAATGTATGAAACGTGATCCCTAGAAGAAAAGAGAAGGTTGTAGCCTTCTATAGGCTAGCACCTATGTACTAGTACATCAGCTAGTACAAGAGCTAAGGGGGTTGTAGCTTCCTTCCAGGAGAGTCTGGAGAACGAGAGAAGGTTGTAGCATTCTGTAGGTAGAAGTTGCATACTAGTATAAGACTGTACCAGTATAGAACCATTGTAAAAAGAAGTTTCTTATTAAAAGAAGATAAAGATGAATTGTAGTAGGTGGTTTTCACCCACATTGAGTTTCCACGTTATATCATGGTGTTCATGTGTGCTTCTTATGTGTGATAATCTGTTCTGTTTTACTGCTCCTGTTTACTGTTCATATGGTTAATAATATTCTGATGCACTCATTAAGGATCAACTAACTGAATCATAATTTTACTATATATAAGCTTTTTGCATTAAACACAGTTGCATATACATGCGGTTTGCCTTAACTGAAGTAGCGTATATGAATATGAATATGGAAATGAAAAAGTTATATTGATTTGATAATACTGATTCACCCCCCCCCCTCTCAGTATTATTTCCAACACCATTTTCCCATGAGATTCTCACTGAAATGTATCAAAAGCTTGATTTTTCTAAAAGAGCCAAAACCTTAGAACTCTTCATGACTGATCAAACTCCTCTGCCAAATAAGAATCCTCCTTATTCCTCCTCTGTTTTCCCTGACAGAACTAGACACATTGTCACTATCCTTTCTTATTTACTTGGATATTATTTAGATCAATGTATTGATGAAGCTATCATAGCTTTCTTGTCTATTCTGTCAACAGAATCCAAGCCCTCTATCCTCTTCAATTTCAGCCAATTTTTAGCAGATGCCATTCATGAATAGTTTGTTAATTTCTTCATAGAGGAGGTGTTTCAATACTCAGTTTTGGTTTATATGCTTGTTTATTTTAAGGCAGACAAGTTCTACTTTTCAATGAGTAAGTTGAATGAGGAAGGTGAACCCCATTCTGTTATTTTGTAGACACCATTACTGATGAAGGACTCAAAAGACTTTAGCTATGAAACATTTGTAGAAATTTTTGCTCACCCAGCAATGAGCCTCCTTAGTGGGACTGTTGAACCCAGGATTAGTGAAGAAATTAGAAGGATTATGTAGTTGGCAGACCAAGAAAGAACAGGTGATTGGTACTTGCACTAGAATTACACTGAATTAAGAGTATATGGCTATGAGTTGGCCCCTTACAAGCTGCCAAAGTTCCTCCTCGTGAGGATCTTTGCACTTGAGTATATCAAACAAATGATTAATGCAGATGAAGTGCACTTTGTAGTAGTTAAGAAAAATTCCTAGTTCGTGATAAAATCTCAGATTGGCCCCTTCATTTGTAAGAGTAGAGCAACACCAGAGGAGGAAGATAAAAGATTGAAGGAAATGAATTTCACCCATAGTTTTACATGGTCCTCTGACCCATGGGGTACCATCTCCAAGAAAGAGGGTGGAAAAAAAGTCAACAACCTATATTCACACTCAAATGCCTGAAATTGAGAAATACATGAACCAGATTGAGTGGATGCATGATACATTACAGGAGGCTGAGGAACAAGTGATTTCTTCTTCCAGTGCATAGACTCCAAGACAACAAGAAAGACATACCACTGAAGATAGAACTAAGAAAGGAAAAGAACTAGAATAGGGAGTAACAGGGAAAAGACCTTGAGAAGATCAGTCACGAGGGACTGATAATTCTATGAGGGAATTCAAGATGAAATATAGGAAGAAGCCCAGAAAGCACATGGACACAGACAAAGGATCACCACAACAAATAGTCACCAATATTATCGATATTGTAGATTCATCCCCAACTAGGAGGCAATCCTTCCCTGCCACTTCGATTTAAAAAAGGCAACAGTCTCTTCAAGTGTCCTCATCTACAAATGTGACTGAGGAGAAGGAAGAGACATTCTGACACATTCAAGGAGATTAAAATCGGGAATGAAATATTGAAAAAGAGAACTTATTCTCAATTTTGGAAACAAAGTGCAACTGCATAAGGTAGACTTCTCTCTGCCTTTAATTCAGAAAAAAGGAAAAATGCACATGGCATTCTTGGAAGAGTAGACAAAAGAGCCCAAACCTCCAGCAGATTACAAGAAAACGTGTTTTGATTTTGATGCCAAAAGTGTCCATCCAATTGACCAGTTGGAAATGCACAAGCAAACAAGTGAAATGATTTCATCTACTCTAACCAACACTTCTATTAACTTGTTTAAAATGCAGGTAGCTCTGTCAAATGCTTAATCTCAGTTAAAGATGGAAAGGATTTCATCACAATCAAAGGACAATAAAATTAAGTCTTTAGAAGACTTAGTAGTGAATATTGAGTATGATCCCTCAGATATAAAAGAAACTGAAGAAATAATAAAGAAGAAAGAGATGGATATAGCATCTTTGAAGAAGCAACTCAAGATGCTTGCAACACATGACCCACTGACCAAGGAGATAGAGGAAACAACGAGCCAAAAGGTTGATATGATGATATTAATAGTGGAGCAGTCTCTCTAGATCAAACAAATGGAAGTAGAGATGGAAAAAATGGTGCAAAAAAAAGAAAAGGAAACACAGATGGACAACACAACAATGGAGGCCCTTCATTTAATAGCCCCTCCCATAACCACTCCATCAAGTACTGGCACAAGAGTGGGAAGTAGCACAGAAAAACTGTCCAAATCAATGGAAGGCATGAATCTGTAGACTAAGGAGATTAAAATACTAGAAACTCAAGTTAATGTGATACAAGATCAAATCAAAAAGGCCGAAAGTAACCATTTGGTGGAGATGCAAAGGGAGAAAACATTGATTGAAGCACTACAAAAATCAGAGAAAGAATCATATATTGGGAACAATAAAGGAAGAGTGAAGGAGATTATTTGGAATAATATAATCAATGGAATGAATGAAATTTGGCCCAGCATCCAAATTATCTTTGAGAAGAAAGACTTAATTGAAAAGGCCAGAGAAACTATTTCAACTACTAATGAAGAGCTAGGAGACATGCCAGCAACAACCAACAGGATAATGAAAAGTTTAAATTCAAGAAGCAGGTATGAGATGGAAGATTTGGGAGTAGCAGATAGAACAAAGACTATACTTCAAGTGAAGAAGGTGCTGACTAAGAAGGGCTTGAATGGAAGAGCATTGTCAAAATCTGGAGCTAACAGTCAACAAGTTCTTCAATAGAATGCAGCCTTTACATTAGAAAGGTCTCCCTTCTCTATTTTTCATAAATGACAAACTCATGGCTAGAGAGGATTATGCCAAGAGACTCCAGGGCATAACCACAGACGCTGCAAATATTTCCAACATCAAAGGCAGCATAATAGGAAAGGAATTGTTGTAAGCTATCAGCAATCAAATTTACATCGAGCATGAACTTAAGCATGTGTTCCAGGTCAAACTGACTTTTGCTAAATACACTGAAGTTGATGAAATATACAGAAGATTAATTAAGGTTAAAGTTCTAGATGAGGAAGCATGGAGTGATCTGTGTGACTATCAAGAGGAACGAGACAAGGATGATTACAGTGACAACACAAACTTGAGTCAGCACTAACTACATCAACATAACCACTACAATTAAATTAATGTATCAAGCAACAACATCCCTAAAAAAGAGGAAAACCTGTCCTAATTTTCTCAGTGTGGCCACATTGTGGTTACACTAGTCATTTTTCCTTTCATTGTAATTAATAATAGATTTCCAAGTGTATAAGGAAAATTGTTGTAGGTTTTTGTTGAATACTTCATGCATTGGAACTATTAGGGGTTGGACCCAAGTCGTTTGAACTATCTTTTTTGTTTGGATCATTGTAATTTCGATATGGAGCATCAATAAAAGGGCAGTTGGCAAGATACTTGATCTGTTTTGACCTGGTGATGTCTTGCTTTGTGTCCTGAATGTATCTCTATTTATTCATTTATGCATCTTTGAGTCTTATTGCAAAGTAGAAATTCTAGTTTAAGATATGTTGTTGGAGCACCTTATTACTATCTGTATTTGCAATCTAAATGTTTTCCTTTGAGGTATGATTAAAAAATACGTAACTACTTTTTAATCATTACTAATATCACTTTTCTGTCATTTCACTTTCCACTTTGCTTTTAGATCCAGTAAAGATAGTTAGATCGCCTTGTAAATTCTCTGGAAAATTGATGCTACCACCCAGCCTTAGACTCCATAGCCTAATGGAAAGGATTCAAATATGATCTACGCCAACCAAACAAAAAAACAACCAAGCAATTTAGTATTAAATTTCCTTCATTTTTATATCTAGTGTAACACATTAGAACATTGAAAATAAAGTTAAATCTTAAAATGCAGAGAGAGCCCTCTCTGAGTCTAGGAGGGTTAGATCCTAGGCTCCTAAGCAGTTAGATGTATCTTTTGGGAATTTGTCTTGCCAATATTCAAAATCACAGGATGATAACAGATTCATTATTAGAATCTATTGCAATATACATTTCCAGTCAGTTCAGTAGTACCGCTATATTGTCCAACTTGTAGTTGGTGTCTCTCTTAATCCGTTTGGTATCTTCCTTCCCCACAAAGATATTTTAATTATAAATTTGTTTATCTTTGATTTCTATGTTTAACAAGGTCTCCAACTAATGATGAAGAGTGATGGAATGAAAGAAGTGATGGTGTTTATTTCTAAATTTTCCAGGGTCTAGAACCCATTTAAGATAGCCTCCACTGATCTCAGAATCTGAAAAGTAATGTCGGTCACCAAATTATTTGACCTCCAACCTTAGCGTTTCCTTCCTAACCTCCAATGGAGCAACCTCAAAGAATTTGGTGATGGACTTTGAGCCTAAGAGGCATTGGTTCCTAGTGGAAGAAGACCCAACAACATCTCCTCAATGAGCTGATGATCGTTGTCTAGGCGCTATAAAGTCCTTGCAAAAAACCACTAACTAGACTACAATTGACCACCATATATAATAACAACTCAGTAAGTAGGTTGGGGGAGTGTAGCTCCTAACAAGGACTAATTTATGCCTTGACAGAGAAAGGATGATATTGAAGGATGATAGGGTGATATAGTTGTAAATGGCCACCTTGAAATGCATAGGAAACTAATTATGGTACCCTAGGTGTAGACGCAAGTGACACACCTTGGTACAATCTAAAGGATTATGTATGATAACTATGATATGAACTTGGATGTGTTTAATGTGACTATAGACATTAAATTTAGCATGGACCTTACAATAGAGATAAACATAGGAAGTTGAGAACCCTTGGAGACTAACTCAAAACCAGATTAAGAAGCTTCATGAGTACCAAACCCCATAGGAAAGGACTGGGCGGTTAAAAGAGACCAGTAAAATCAGAACCTTAGAGGTATGTCGTGGAAAGGAAGAAAACCAACTCAAATACTAGGCCTAACCCTGTGTTATGTAGAAATAAAATGAAGAACATAGACGACTGTACCCATCCAGATACTAAAGAATCAAACTAGAATGACAACAAAATTGAAAGAGTTTTAACAAAGGGAGGATAGATAGCCAAATATATATCCAACCTTGAATTAGCATTAGTGGCCAGGATAGAGCCATTCATCTCGATGCTAACTAAGGAGTCGCATAGTATTGAGCATCAGGTTCTAACACAAAGTAATTTCCTAAGCTCCTCCACCCTGCGAACTGCATGGGAGCTTTATATAATCATTGTTGCATGGAATTCCTGAAGGGGGTCATGAAGGTAGGATAAATAATGGTGTAGTTGAAAGGCCAAATGGTCCAAAACAAATTGGGACTCCACAATTTGAGGAAGGAGCACATGATGCAACCATAAAGGGGGTAAATCCATCTCTTAGGGAGATCCTAGGAAATAATCAATCCACCATGGAGTAGGAGCACCATTGTCATAGGGACAAAAGGAATTACAGTGTGGGAGGATCTTGGTGTGGTGGAGTATGGTATACAAAGGGGTTGAACATTTAATAGGATGAAGAGGGTGAGTAGGAGGTAAGTACCGACCATCCATGCCAAACACACAATATTCATGCAGGGCGATGTGGAGGGCCCTATGTAGTTAGCCATTGCCACCAACGGTCGGTTCAAGAGGAGGGCATGCATGGAGAGAGTGAGAAGGAGAATTTAAGGTAGGTCTAATGTTGTGTGCCCGTCAAAGATGCAATTCTCAATGCATGGAAGATCTACATGGAATAGTCACCTCGGGGAAGGTATTTTTGTATCTCTTCACATCTTGGGAGATCAATTGTTTGATCTCGTTGAATTTATCCCATTGTTCTCTTTCCTCCCATGATGCATCAATGGCAAGATGCTCCTACCAACAACCCCAGTTGGCCAAATAATATGCCACCTTATTTCCTTCACTTTGAGTATGGAGGGGATTACATAATGAAATTTGGATAACAAATCCCAAATTTTTTCCACCAAAGTACTCAATTGCCAGCTATGAATGGCCTTGTTCAATGAATTTCCAAGGAGTAGGTTTCTAATAGTTTCGATAACTAATTTTGAATCTCCATGGATTTGAATTAATTTGAATCCTTTCTTCATCGCAATTTGTAGACCCCTTTCAAGCGCTCCAAACTCAGCCATATTATTTGTAGCTATCCCATAAGATTGAGCAAAAAATTGTTGTGGTTGGGAGTTTGATTCTCTGAAACTACCACCAATACCTATCTGTCCTGGGTTTCCTTTGGATGCACCATCAAAGTTGAGGTCTATAAATTCATGTGGAGGAGGAATGAAGTGAGAATGGTTGGGAAATTTATTATGGAGCTCTGAAGAAGGTTTTTCACTTATCTTCAAAGTTGAGATACCCATGTTTTCCATAATGAGGGTGCCTGTATCATTAGAATTGACAACTTTTATGGTCGATGGATTTGCGAGAAGGGTCTCCCATATGTTGTTCATGATAATATATTGAAGAACCATAAAAGATCTATTTTTACCTTTAAAAATTTGCAAGTACCATTCTTTGTAGAGGGCCCAAAGAGAGAAATTGATAGCTAAACGAGGCTTTGGCAATCCAAGGGTGTTTTATTTTGCGTTCAAAACAAGCCTCCAAACAAGATTTTAATGTAGTAAAGGGAGGTATTGTACATCGAAATATTTTATTAATAAAGCTACACACTCTATCCACTAATCGACATGTAAAGAATAAATGAGCCATTGTCTCTTCCTCCTATAAAAAAAGAAAACATATTGATGTACCTTCAAATCCTTTGCGTTTGAAATGTTCCCAAGTTAGAAGGAAACCCCAAGCTATGAGCCAAAGGAAGGATAACATTTTATGCCAACCGCAACCTTTCCTTAAATGCTTCCATAAGGTCAATTGCTCCTAAGTTTTATAATCTGCCACCATGATGTAACTTTCTTTAATTAAGAAGGTCCCTGAAGATTGATTTCCCCAGCGTAAAATATCTTGGTTTTGGGAGATACATATTAAACGTTGTTGTAACAACTTATTGTATGCGTTCTAGTTTTGGGGCCCTGGCATAGTAACATGCATATTATTATAATCATCTTGGGTTTTCCATGCTTGCCAAGTCTAATCACTATTATGCTCCTTCCAAAAATTGGGTACGTGAGAAGCACCTTGCGATTGAGTTAGAACTTTAAGGGAGAGAAATTGAGAATTATTTTTCATGATTGGGACCTACTACCAAGATTCCTCCAAAAATGTCATCATTTTTCCATTTCCTATTTCCCAAAATGCCTTTTTATTTACATTCCCTCTTGTCTGAAAAGACCAATTCCATATGGCAGACCCCTTTAGAGCTCCTTTAAAATGCAACCAAACTGCTTGAGTTTTAAGTGGTATATATTTATGTGTACAAATTTATTTCCAGATTTTGGAACCTCCTTGTACCCATTTCCACCAAATTTTAATAGTGTATGTTGTGCTGGTAATGATAGGAATGTGTAATCCCCAACCACTATGTGCCTTAGTGATGGACAACGTATTCCACCCTACCAATTCCCACTTGTGATGGTTTGATGATCCTTTCTATATGAAATTTAACCATAAATATTTGAGTTAGTGTTTGACCTTAACTAGGAGAGGAATTATTGAGAGCTAATATTTTGGTAAAGCTTGTAATGTTGAATTTGTTAGAACCAAATGACTGGGGAAGTTGGGTTCTCTATATGTCTAATTTCAAATTTTGTGATGAGTTTTGTCTATTATTCCTTTCCACGAGGCTCATGTATTAGAATTGGATACTAATGGAACTCCAATATACCTAAAGGGAAGTATACCTCTATTGAAATTGAACAACTTACTGAGCTGGTTTTGTATCTTCTTAAGATAATTGAAGAAAAAAATGCTTGTTTTTTCATTGTTCACTTCCATACCTGATGCTTGAAATTTTTTTTCAATAACTTCCAGATCCTTTTCAATTCCTTAGAGGTTAGTAAGCTAAGAAATATTACATCATCTACATACTATAAGTGCGAAATGGGAAGACCTATTCAAAATAATCTAAAGTCACGAATATATTTAGCTTCGCTAGGCTTTTGAAATATACGACCTAAACCTTCCATAACTAAGATGAAAATGAATGGAGAGATGGGATCCCCTTACCTTAGACATATTTTGGAGTGGAATGATTTAGAAGGGGAACCATTGACCAATCAATGACACTGTTGATAATAAAGATAACACCCATGATATCCAGTGTGAAGTGAAACAAAATTCCTAGAAGAACCAACTTAATCTATCATAGGCTTTAGATAAGTCAATTTTGACGAATATACCTAGACATTTGGAGACTTTTAGATAATGTGAAATCTCTTGGATCACTATAATTCCATATGATATTTTCCTACCTTCAGAAAATCTTGATTGAGGTGAAGAGATAAGAGCAGGGAATAAAGGTTTCAACATATTCACTATTACTATGGAGATGCTTTTGCAAATAATGTTGCAAAGATAAACTAGTCGATAACCTTAAGGTCTTTCACAATGTCTCTTTTTTGGAACTAGCATGAGGAAAGTTGTGTTGACAACTAGGTAGAGATATTTGTTGAACCTGGATTCCTTAATCAGTTCTACAATATCTTTGTCAATAAAGTTGCAACATGTCTGAAAGAATTTAGTTGTGAACCCATTGTACCAGGAGATTTCTTTCTAAGCACATTCATTACCACTAGTTCTACTTCTTCTTCAAAGATAGGATTCATTAGAGAAACGTTATACTCCTAAGAAAATATCCTTTGAATATGTGCTAATATTGTATTAATAGTCGACTGTCTATCTAGATTTGTCTCCATTAGAAGAGCCTCAAATTACTGAACCAATTCTTGTTCAATATCAGAGTGGAGGATCTTCATTTCCCCATCCAAGTCTTGAATAGAAAATATTCTATTATTGTGTCGTCATTGGATCATTGCGTTGAGGAAAAAATTTCTATTTTTGTCACCCAACTTAAGCCATTGGATCCTGGACTTCTGCTTCCACAAGATTTCCTCTTATCGTCTTCTTTCCTCTAATTTTTGCAAGATATTAGCTTCAACAGTTGCTAACAGTTCTGATCTACCCTCCAATATGATTTGTTGTTGGACTTTCCTCATTTAAGCTTGAAGTTATTTTTTGGCCTAAAAAATATCTCAAAATATTGAGTTATTCCAACATTTATTCGATGTTTCAGACATTTTAATTTGAGTTGGAATGTATGCATTTTTTTCACTCCACAAAGATGCAATTCAAGCTACCATTTCTTGAGAAATTCCAAAAAAGAGTCATTACAAAACCAAAAACTCTCAAAACAAAATGGATGATTACGGGGAGCCTTTTTCAAATCAATTTCCAAACTAATTGGCCAGTGATCAGATCCCATGCATGGTAAAATTGAAGCTTCTATGAATATGTCTATTAGGAGAATGTTTTTTGTAAAAAAAAATATTTCTAAATAGCATGTTATTTGATGCTTCCCTCCTCTATGATTATTCCATGTGTAGGCTTGCTTTTTTCTTGGATTCCTTGATTAAGATTTCCTTAAAAGATTTAAATGATTGGGAAATTTGCTCCTCAAGTAAGTCTCTTCTTTTTGTTTTCCATCGAACATATGCATTAGCATAAGCCATTTTTTCCCCTGAAGTGAGATCAACCAGATCTTTATGAGCCCAATCATTTACCATATATACTAGGGTTTGTTCCTATTCTGATAGATCAAATACCTTCAAATCTAGGAGAGAGCCATTTCTTAAAACTTCACAGAGAGTACAGGTCGAAATTTGTTAGATGGTCACATACTTCGTTGAATTTTCACTTGTTTATATTATGTTCTTTAGGAGATTACCCTACTAACATCTCCATTTGTGTCTTCCACTTTTGGCATGCCTTCAACCATTTTATCAAGAGCAGAAAAAATGTTTTTTTCTTCCATTATTTTGGGGAATGAAGGTCCTTGATACCTATTGTTGCGTCTCCTGGTTTGCATTCTAGTGAATCCATATGGTGTAGGGGTTTCTCCACTTGGTTGTTCCATCTTGTTTCGAGGACAATCTCTGAAAAGATGACCATGCTCATGGAATAGCTGACATCGAAAAGGCACATGTTTGTAACCAAGGGGTTGTTTCCATATTTCCCCTTGATATTCTAGCTTAATAAAACCCGAAAGGGGTTGGGATATATTCATATATATGCATAGCCTGACATATGACATGCTTTTTCCTTTCTTAGCGATATCATATAATTTCACAAAATGTCCCAAAGCCTTTCCTATACCTTCTAAAATTTCTAGAATCCAAAAATCCATAGGAAGAGAGTATAGTCATACCCATACTAGTGCTTCCATAAACTCTTCCTTGTCGGGATTGAAACATGTCTCCCAATGTCTAATGTAGAGGCCTGCATTATTGAATAAATATGGACCTCATTCAAATGTTTGAGCTTTATCCTCAATATTAGAGAAAATGACTACCTAATCGTAGATCTACTTCTAGTTTGGGTTGCCACGTATTATGTATCCATATTTCCAGGTCTTTCTCTAGAGGCTATATTCCTATAAATTTGCATATAAATGCATGGTATCACATATGTCTTTTGTAACCTTCTAAAACTTGAGGTGTAATCTTAAATTTGGGACTCTAGGGGGTGATTGGAACACATTTTCCCTTTACACTTTGCTGCCAGTGATCTCCCAAAAATGTTTGCTAGGTTGTATCCACATAAGTTCCTTGTAAGATAGGTTTATTTCCTTGAAAAACCCTACCACCTCAAGCATTTAGGAAGGAGGGTAATCCCCATCTCACCCAACAAAACATTATTTGAGAACCAATAAGTACGGTAATTCTTTTGCTACAAAGGACTTATGTTAGATTCTTTCTACTATTCGGTGTTGCAGAGAAACGATTGCAGCACCACCTTCAACACTTCCTTCCTTGTTTATCGGGTGTAGGTTTTAACCCCATACAGAAATTACCTGCATACAAATTCTAAAACACAGAAAATAAACAATGTAAGAGCATAACACATAAAACACATATACACAGAGATTTTCCCCTGGATCCCAAAATCAGGACTACCTGCTTGATTTTTCATTATGTTCCTTTCAATGTTACAATACATATTTATGCATACCAAAGCATCCAATACCATGGATTGAAAACCATTGCGTCCAAAACCATGTGCAAAAAATATGCACAAAACCATAGGTAGGTCCACCCAACCTAATATAGGATCCAAAACCAAAAGTTTCTGAGGCATTGCCCCAGACCCCATAGAGTGGGGTTACGTGCATCCCTCAAAGCCCCTGTGACTCCCCTCACTACACAATCTGCGCAACGAAAGGGGGGGGGCTTCAGCTCCCTTTTAACCCGTAGTTAACTACATGGGTTAGTCATGGAAAGAATATAACACAACCCAACATTCTCCCAGTTGTTGTTTTCTTTCCACAGGGGGCCACAAGAGAGCTTAGTCATTTATCCAGCCCTGCAATGCCCATTGTTTCTCTACACCAAGAGAACGTCTTAGAGATCACAGATTTTTTCAATGCATTTGCAGTATTCTACAAAGTGTCCACATTTACCAGCAACACCCTTTTGTCTTCTATCATATCCCTCACAAAGTGATACTAAACATCAATGTGCTTTGTCTTTGAATGGTAAGCAGGGTTCTTTGTCAAGAAAATTGCACTTTGGCTATCACAGTCTATCCTTATAGCTCCCTATACTAACTCCATACTTGAATACAATCTCTACAACCAAACTGATTCCTTGCTTGCATGAATGGCTGCCATGTATTCTACCTCTGTAGTTGATAGTGCCACTACAGAATGTTTTTTTCTCATCCAACTGACTGCACCTCCAAATAGGTTAAACACATACCCACTTGTAGATATTATCTGATCCAAATCTCCAGCCCAGTCCGCATCAACAAAGCCACGAATATCCAAAACTCTATCGAATCCTGGTCTTCCTTGATGGCACAAACCATAATCACTAGTGCCACACAAATACCTGAAAACACGCTTCACTGTTGTCCAGTGCTCCTTCCCTTGTTTTGACATAAACCTACTCAATACTCCCACTACATGTGCAATGTCTAGTCTAGTATAGACCACTGCATACATCAAGCTACCGACTGCACTTGCATATGGAACACGGGACACGTCCTTTTCCTCTTCTTGTGTCTTGGGACACTGTTCAGCAGATAAATTTACACCTACAGGAATAGGAACCTTCATTGGTTTACTATCCTGCATATTAAACCTCTGCAATATTGTCTCGACATACTTCCTCTAGTTTAACCAGAGCTTCCT
>APFE030952345.1:52975-96428 GCA_000404065.3 Pinus taeda | reverse complement strand
ATAGGAACCTTCATTGGTTTACTATCCTGCATATTAAACCTCTGCAATATTGTCTCGACATACTTCCTCTAGTTTAACCAGAGCTTCCTCTTTGTCCGATCTCTTTTAATTTCCATGTCCAAAATATAGTTTGTAGCACCAAGATCTTTCGTGTCGAATTTGGAGGACAATTGGGTCTTTAAATCGTGGATAATTTCTTTATCATTTCAAACTAGCAACATATCATCCACATCCAAGACCAAACAAATAACATGGTCACCAGTTAATTTAAAATACATACAGAGATCTGCTTTCCTTCTGGTGAAGTCAACTCCCCATATAAATGTATCAAATTTTTGATACCACATCCTTGGTGATTATTTTAACCCATACAGAGACTTCTTTAACTTGCGTACCAGTTCTTTCTTACCCTTCATCACAAAGCCTTCAGGTTGCTTCATGTAGATCTCATTTTCCAGATCCCCATGAAGAAACATTATCTTCACATCCATCTGTTCTACCTAAGAATCAAAAGCACCAACAACAGATAAAAGTAATACAATAGAAGCTACCTTAGCAATAGGAGAAAAAATATCACCAAAATCAATTCCGGACACCTGGGAATAACCTTCTGCTACCAACCGAGATTTGTATTTATCCACCTTTCCTTCTGCATTTGTCTTCTTCTTGAATACCCATTTGCTGCCAATGGGTTTCCTTCTAGCCGACAACTCCACCAGATCCCAAGTCTCATTTTTGTGCAAAGATGCCATTTCATCAATCATGGCCTCTTTCCAAAGTTTTCCATCCTTTGAATCTAGTTCTTCCTTCACAGTTTTGGGATCATCATCAGTAATAGATAAAGCAAAATTTGAATAGAAAGCAGATGGACTATACATTTCTAGCTGCCTTCTTTCTTGAACTGATCTTCTCACACCCGGAGTTTGTGGTTTTTCATCCTCTAATTCCTCCTCTACTGTAGAGTCTGAGTCTTCCTCCTTTAGCTCAAACTCTATCTTCTCAGGTTCCTTTGGTTGGACTTCATGTTTAATAACATCTTTCACCTCTCTGAACACCACATCTTGACTATACACAACCTTCCTTGTTACTGGGTTCCAAAGCTTATAACCCTTTAAACCATCCTTATACCCAAAAAGATGCACTTTTCAGATTTACTATCCAACTTGGTTCGTTTCTCCTTTGGAACATGTACATATGCATCACATCCAAATACCCTCAGATGTGAAAGAGAGGGTTTCTTACCAGTCCATACTTCTTGTGGAGTCTTAACCTCCAACAACACTGATGAAGGTGATATATTGACCATGTAACATGTTGTCTCCATTGCCTCTGCCCAGAATTCTTGTCCTAACCTGGCACCACTGAGCATGCTTCTTGCCCTTTCCATCAACGTCTTGTTCATTTTTTCTGCAACTCCATTTTTCTTAGGTGTATATGGAGTAGTCTTCTGTAGTGCTATACCACACTTCTTATAGAATTCTTCAAATTTCTTACTACAAAACTCTCCACCGTTATCTGTCCTCAACACCTTTATCTTCTTCTAAGTCTAGTTTTCCACCAGTGCCTTAAATTCTTTAAACCTATCAAAGACTTTAGATTTCTTCTTAAGAAAATATATCCATGTATTCATTGAGAAGTCATCTATAAATGATACATAGTACACAAACTTACCCAATGATGGAACCTTCAGAGGTCCAAACACATCATTGTGCACAAGTTCTAATATTTGTTTCACCCTCTTACCACTAGAGGGGAAACTCACCTGATTCTGCTTCCCATATACACAATTTTCATAGAAATCAAAATCTAGCGAGCTATTACACATACCTTCTACCATACCTTTACTATGAAGTATTCGAAGGCCCTTAGCTCCAATATGTCCAAGCCTTTGATGCCACAACATGATCTTCTCTCCAGAGACCACTAGATTTTCTACTCCACTTTCAGGAACCAGAGAACTATTACACCCATCAACAACATTGCTACCTTGTATCTTGTACAAAGTTCCAATCTGAACTCCTCACATCAATAGCAGTGCTCCCCAAACCATCTTGTAGGTATCCTTCTCAAACACTGTTTTTACGCCCGCATCATCTAGCTTGCTTACAGAAATCAAATTTTTGGCCAATGCAGGAATATGTAGAACACCGGGAAGTGTTCTAACCATTCCACCTTGCAACTTCAACTTTACTTTCCCGTAACCAATGGTTCTAGCCTTCTTATCATCCCCTAAGAATACATCACCACCATTGTATTTCTCATACTCGCAGAACCACTCTCTATGGGGAGTGAAGTGAAAGGATGCACCTGATTCAATCAACCATGCCTCGTGATCTACATGTGTACTTGAAGCAGCCAAGTACACATCCCCACCTTCATCTGAAGTGGTTTTCACCTCTACAGAAGGAGCATCATCAGATCCCTTTCCTTTGTTAGGAGCTTTAGATTTACAGTCCCTTTTGCAGTGCCCTTCCTTTCCACATTTCCAGCACACCACCTTTACAGGTTTTCTTGGAGATTTAGATCTCCCTCTAGATTTAGATCTCCCATTTGATGACTTATTTTTGTTTATGTCTTGGGACTGTCCTCATACAGACAAGGCATCACCATTCTGGCTCTCCATATTTTTTCTTCTCATCTCCTCCATCAGCAAGGATGAGACTATTTCATCAAATTGCAAGGCAGTTGCATTGCTACCTATTGCAATAACCAGACTATCCCATGAATTTGGTAGAGAACAAAACAAACTAATGCACTTATCTTCATCTGAATTTTTGATATCAACAGATGATAACTGACTTACCACAGTGTTAAACGCATTCAGATGCTTTGCCACTGAGTCTCCATCTTTCATCCTCATGTTATACATCTTTTTCCGTAGGAACATTTTATTCACCAAAGACTTAGATTGGTACAAAGTCCCTAAGTTATCTCACAAAGCCTTCACTGTAGCTTCCCCTGATACATTCAACAATACTGAATCTAAGACACACAATCATATTGTGCTTTTTGCCTTTTAATCTAAATTCTTCTATTCTTCATCGGACACTCCCGTTGGTTTAATACCTAGATCTACCACGATCCATTGATCTTTATCCACAAACATATCCTCCATCTTGAGTTTCCACAACTCAAAACTCTGACCATTAAATTTCTCTGTCTCTATCTTGTAGGTTTTAACCTCGTACAAAAATTACCTGCATACGAATTCTAAAACATAGAAAAGAAACAGTGTGAGAGAATAACACATAAAACATATATACGCAGAGATTTTCCCCTGGATTCCAAAACCGGGACTACCAGCTTGATTTTTCATTATGTTCCTTTCAATGTTACAATACATATTTAAACATGTCGAAGCATCTAATACCATGGACAGAAAAACCATTGTGTCCAATACCATGGACTGAAAAATCGTCGCATCCAAAAAACATGTGCAAAAATCATGCACAAAACCATAGGTGGATCCGCCCAACCTAACATAAGTTCCAAAACCAAAATTTTCCGGGTGCTGCCCTGGACCCCATAAAGTGGGGTTACAAGTACACCTCAAACCCCATGTGACCCCCCCTCTAACCCCCTGGTTAACTACATGGGCTAGTCGGGGAATGAATATAACACAACCCAACATATCTTTCCACTGCTCGCCATCTTCTTTCACCACCAGAATTGATCCCACAGTTCTCCCACTGAACAGGGTCTACAACTGGCCCGAGTGAAACCCCTTAGCAACAAAGGTGTCCCCTTGAAGCCAAAATAAATCTAATACCAAACATAGGTTTTAACGCCGTATAGAAATTACCTGCATATGAATTCTAAAACACAAAAAATAAACAATGCAAGAGCATAACACATAAAACACATTTACACAGAGATTTTCCCTTGAATCCAAAAACTGGGACTACCAACTTGATTTTTCATTATGTTCTTTTCAATGTTACAATACATATTTATACATGCCGAAGCATCTAATACCATGGACCAAAAACCATTGCATCCAAAACCATGGACCGAAACCCATCGCGTCCAAAATCATGTGTGAAAAACATGCACAAAACCATAGGTAGGTCCGCCCAACCTAATATAGGTTCCAAAACCAAAATTTTCCAGGGCGCCGCCCTGAACCCCATAGAGTGGGGTTACCTGCACCCCTCAAACCCCCTGTGACTCCCCTCGCTATGCAATTGACGCAATGAAGGGAGGGCTCTGCCCCCCTTCTAACCCCTGGTTAACTACATGGGCTAGTTGCGTTAAGAATATAACACAACCTAACATCGGGCAAACCTAGGGTGTTTTCCAAAGTTGTAAAACCCCCTTTTACAATGGAAAAAAACCTGAGATAATTCAAAATTTATAAATATTTCACCTTATTATCCCTGTTGTGCAGGGTATAACACATTTGAAAATGCGTGGATGTTCAATTAAGTTTGATTTGCCAAAAAATCAAATAACAAATTATAATATTAATCCTATAAAAAAATTTAATCTATTTTTGAATTATTTTATTTCCAATTTTTTTAATGGTGATTGGTTGAGCGGGATAGAGTCTCATTATGCCATGATGATTCTCTCAGTTCACGCCAGTGGACATGGACTTAGGATTAGACCTGCTCTTATTTTCTAATCAGGCCTTACATACAACCATCATACCACCATTAAATCATAGTCAGGCAGTATCATCGATACATGAAGTCAATTAAATTATTTATGCATGCCTCCTACTTAAACCGAGCCCTAGTTTTTAAATATGTTAACAATTGTCCTAACTCCTTCCGAGTGCGTACACCATTTTTTGGGCAACGACAATAAATTCTTGATGATCCAAATCAAAGAGAAACGCACCACCGGGGGTCATAGTGGTACAAATATAACAAAGAATGTTTCAGGTATAGATGCACGACAAATTCAACAACTCATACTCGCTTTGTAAAATTAGGCTCATGGATATTATGAAAATAGGTTACTTAATAAACATATATGCTAGCAGATTCTTAACCTTTTTGCTAGATATAATCTGTTGGATTTGAAATAGGGAGAACACGTTAATTAATAAGAAATTGTTCCACTAGACTCATTAATGTTTTTGCTAAATAGATACCACTGGATTTCAAATAAACTTCAAAATATCTTCAAATCCATCATTCCAATGTAGCATATTTGAAATGTTTTCAGATCCAACTATTCATTTACAACAATGGTAGTTAATAGATCATGACAATAGTTGTTGCAATTTAAATGCATATATTTACAACGTCAATAGTCGTAAATGAGTAGGATTGAGTGAATATTTAATTGTATTCTTAAATGGGTAAATTTCCATTTGAAAATAATAGCAAGGAGTACATTGCACTGATATTTCCATAACAGGTTCTTTGAGTGAGACATTCCAAAAAATCAAAATTTCATTTACAATGAAGAATAATATGCTAATCGATTATTTCGAGCTAGCCTGGGAATTAATTTTGCTGAATTGTTGTATAAGTTTAAAAGGTTAAATCACTTGAGCTATGTGTATTAAATTAAACTACCAAGGTAAGGAAATATTTTTAATCATTAGCATTAGCAAACCTTTAGTTGAATTTCTGATTTTAGAATTAAAACAATTCGTTAAAAAATCATCACCATTAATTTTAGGCTAGGGCATCATGCGATGTTGAGAGACTCGAGAGATGGAAACATGAGTGGGGTCTCATACTAATATATATTCGAATTTGGCCTGCACAACAAGTTCTCCAAAACCATTATACAAGTCTTTGATCTCGATAACAAATATATTTTTTTGTATTGAAAATGTTTTCAATTTTAGATTGCATCTTCCGATAAATATTTTTTAATAAAGTTTTAAAATAATAATAATAATAATAGAGAGTAAATATTTTTTCTAATAATTGTTTTTTTTAATTCATGAATAAATAAATCACTTATAATTCTAAGGTATTTATTATTATTTAAGTGTATTTTGTATAAGCAATTATTGATAAACAATTTAGTGTTTAATTTTTATTATTCAAATGCTTTTGGAAATAAAATACAATATGTTAGGATGTAATGTTACACTTAGGTTAAAAATAATTATTTAGAATATAATGGTTAATCCTTTATGTAGCAATTACTGAGTAGTGAAATTATACTAGTGGAAATGAAATGAAAAGAGGTAGTGATTAATACCATTGTCATAAATATAATAAGTTTTTCTTTACCTAATAAAATAATAGTGTATCTTTAACACCATTATCCATCTTTAGTAGAAACTTATAGTTATGGTTAAGGAATAATACATGCATGTGCTTTTGAGAGTTTACTATTGCTTGCAATAAAACAAAGTAGTAGAAATTATTATAGCTTGTCTTGTGACATAGTTCAACAGACAACAAGTTGGGTATTTACTAGATGAAATTTGATTTTGAAAATTATTTTCTCTTCCGACTATTATGTTGTTTTTCTTAGCTTTTGTATTTTTATTCCCTTTTACCAAAAATGAGAAAAAAACAAAACAAAGAAAATTAAGATATATACATGACCATGCCCATGGCTTCTTCTATTGGTAATCAAAAAATGTTTTAGAGGTATCTTACTGATACAATATATTTTATAAATTATCTATATCACATTCATGTTTCGTGATAATATTATCGCATGATGAACCATTTTTTCTATCAATTTGAGACCTAGGTACAAATCAATGTCCAACAAGAAGCTCATTGTAATCTAGGTGCTAGCATTTTCAATCCCCTTGATGGGAGATACTTCACTCATATTATGCCCAACGATAAATGGTTTCTATGGATTTAATTAATATAACTAACATGATCAATGTCGATCCTAAAACTCATCCTTAGGAAACAATCAATATTATAGACCATAGACCGCCATACCAAACTCAGCACATAAAGAGTTAATTGATAGCCATTATATTATTCTAACCAATAGGTGCAATAACTTATCCATTCAAAGAATAGTAATTTCATAGAATAGATAAACAACAAAAATAAAATATATCATAACCATAAATTAGAATTTGAAAGGAAAGTCTTATTCCATTGATTTGCATTATATTCTAGTGCATCATGACATAGCCTTGATCAACAACTAGTGCGGAATAACATTATATACTAGTTTTTAAATCCAATGCATTCAATTATTTAACATTTAAAATTTATCTAACCACTATCAAATCAACATTTATCTAATCCTTTAATATATTAAAACCATTTATACACATGCACTTGAAGTTGAAAAGGTTAACTCAAAACCATGTATTTGTTGAAGTACTTCAAGCTCCCATACGAATGAAATAGGTGATATTTGTATCATATTTAGCTAGGTGGACTCAATTTTACACCAGTCTCTTAACATATATTTTAATTTAACTATATTTAAATTAAGTTAATTTAACTATATTTTAATCTAACACCACACATTCATTTTTTCCCATGAGATCCTTTCAAGAAGGTAGTTGTACTTTTTGTAAAAAAGAATAAAATTTCCATGCAAATCTATACAAATAATAGATTAAAATGAACAAATATGGGTATTAAAGTTTTATAAAAAAATCCTTCCACAAATAGAGTTTTATTATAATATAATTATAATTTTTATTAATATAAATTTGTATGTCTTTATTTTTTTTACTCTAATTTAGCTATGTTTAAACTAAGTGAGAATAGTTGCTTTGTAGGCCTTGTTCAAATGTGAATGTTAGTTCATATTTTCAAAGTTCAATAATTAAACTAAGTGGAAGGGAATGCTAGTTATACAACCTTGTTATAGTTTAGATGCAATTGCTACAATGCCCTCATTTCATTGTTAATGAGATGGTCACGAAAATTTATTATCTAAACATAGGAAAAATATAATATAATTAGCATGTATCAATTAAATATTACTTGCATTCAAAACATAGGGAAAAAATGCCCTGCAAATGTATTCTCAGTGCACTAGTTAACCCACGTGTACAACACTTAATAAATTAACTGACCATTCAAGCAAATGAATGAATGAAATTATTTTAACATCCACAAGGCTACATATAGCCTATGGGACAAATTGCTTCTCCACACATTTCTTGTATTCGGCTCTTTTCCTGTGAAGTCTCATAATAAACACTCCTAGCTTCTCGACAAAGCGCTCGCTGAATATATTATCCCAAGAGATAGCTGTCAGAATATCTACATAGCTTTCCTTGATGTCTTTAAAGGCTTCACATTCTAAAATTAAAGGCTTTTCTGTTTCCAATTTTCCGGAAGAGAAAAAAATACATACTCTTTCCTCCCACACTTCTTTTGGCCATTTCAAGCACCCTGTTTCACAACGAAGTTGTTAAAAATTAATCCTTATTTGAGCAATAATAATTTTGGCTCTCCAGGAAATATTGGCCCTTATATATTCTTTTTGTTGATGATTATGAGTGGGATTAAACTACTTCTTCTTTCTCCTTAACTCCTTCTCCCAAGTACATTTGTGGAACTTATCCATAATTTTTTTTTTTTTATCTCTTTAGTGTTTGTGGGACACATGCTGAAGAAAATACCCCATTTACTAGACCATTTGTTATTTTGTTGCATCCGAGTCTTCTTTCTTTTGCACAATATGTCATTAAACACAACATTAGGCGATCTTCCCTCCTCCATTTGCTCATTTTTTTTTTTAAATACCTTATGAATCGCACCATAGTAATTGCTTCAATAGGAGCAACCCCTGTTTCACTTAACAAGGTATCATAAGGAATTGCACTTTTAATTTTGAATTTGTTTGTAATGAAACGCTTCTAAATTTTCTCAATTTGTTTCCACTGCATCTCGGATGTACTACTGGCCAACAATTCACAACTGTAGAGAATCATTGGAATCACTAAAAACCCAAAAAGAGTTAGATGGTTTTCGAGTCCCATAACTCTGCCTCTCTACACCTGTTTTGAAAAGCATAAAATGCTTTCCAACCCCACAGAGTTATTTTCTTTCTACAACCATCCCAACTTAGATTTATGTTGAAATCAATTCCGATGTATTTGTAATCCGCAACCTTTTCCAGAATGTTTCCATCAAAGTAGAACTTATGTTGGTTATGCTTTCTTTTGTTAGGGAAAGCAACTACTTTCGTTTTGCTAATATTGACTTGCATCCCCACCCTTCTACAAAATTTCTCAAGGGAAAGTAAGTGCTCTTGCAAACCAAGAGAAAATGTAGCAATCAAAATAAGGCCATCTGTGTACAAAATAATCCTTATAATGAACATGCCCAAATGGATACCATCACCCCCTTACAAATTTAGCCACTCTTCAAGCTTGTCGATATATAAAACAAAAAGGATATGGGACAATGAGCAACCTTGCTTAACCCCAATATTGCTTCTAAAACTTTCAAAAATGCCTTGCTGAAGTACTAATTTTGACTTTCACCTCCTCATACAGCCTATGCACAACTACTTTCAAATGCCTGAGAACCTTGAGTTCCTTCATTTTGTGCCAAAGCTTATCCCTAGGAATCATGTCAAAAGCTTTTCTGAAATCAACAAAGCAACAAAAGACTTCTTCCTTTTTCTCCTAAACTTTTTCAATAATGTGCCTTAAAGTTATACCATGATCAACTATGGAATGTTTAGGTCTAAAACATTCTTATCCTTTAGCACGTTTATCTTTTTCTTCTACCCACCTACCGATTTTATTTTCTAACATGCTTTCAAATAATTTTACAAACAAAAAAATTATCTTTACAATAATATAATTATAGATTTATGAAATTAATAACTTTAGCAACTAATGAAATTATGGAAAATTTAGCATGATCAAAATATTGTTTTGAATATTGACTTTGATGATAATATTATGGCTGGCTTCTTATATTCAAGATGTAGCGATTACTTATAAACCTTTCCCAAAAAAGATTATAATTATAATCAAACATATTGTTGCCTTAAGCAAATAATTAGATCATATCTACGAAGTTTCGAGAGAACTCTGAAATAACAGGTGTCAAAAATATTTACTTCCCGTTTAGGATGCTTTTCGTGGTCTTTATGGGTGTCAATAATAAAAAGTAGCTATATTTAACAAAACTAAGAGAAAATTTCTATTAAAAAATTTTCAAATTGAAGTATTTTGTTAGGACCTTAAATTAATTTACTACCATATATCATGTCTATTATTGTTTCTTAATTTTATTTTTTTTCAATTCAAAATAATAAATGTAAATTTGTTTTTAATTATTATAGGGAAAAAATCACAATAATTAATGGTAGGTGGGGAAGGTTGGAAATCAAAATTAAAAAAAAAAACAAACAAAAACAAAAATCCACCGGGGCCACCTTGTTGTACATGCTAGATCGACCTCATTCGAATCACTGTAGCTAGATCAAAAATTATAGGTTAAATTAAAATGAATTACAATTTTTCTACTGAATTCCATTATACTAAGTCACATTTATCATGAGTTCGATTAATGCAAGTTAAAGTTTTCTTGGCGAATTGACAACCGTAATGTTTTAATCTGTCGTAGGCTCAACAAAATCCTTATAAATCAAAACTATGATCACGGGTAAAATCCTTTCCAATAGTGCAAGCAACTAAAGAATATTTGTCCTCTATTAGTTAATGGTTACTTACAGCATCCATAATGGATAGGGAAGAGGAACCATACATAAAATACTTTCAAAATATATTAGTAAAAACATAGAGAGAAACATTCACTACTATCTGGGTTTTAATTTAATATTAAATTTTTAATATTAATATTAAAGATTTTAATTTTAATCTATAATAATATTAATATGGTTAATTTCAATATAATAGTAAATTTAGATTTGATATATTATAAAATTAAAATTAATTTTCATATATATTAATATCTTAGCAAAATATTTTTAATATAATATATATAAGACAAATAGAGAGTGATAGAATTGACGAGAAAGAGAGACAGTTTGGAGGGCAGAGAGGGAGAGAGAGTGATGGGAGAGACCAAGTGAGATGGGAGGGAGGGAGCGAGCGAAGAAGAAATACATAGAGAGATAAATGTGGATATAGAGAGTGAGTGACAAGGGAGAGATGTTGAGAGAATAAGGGAGATAGGAGACTGAGAGGGAAGAGAGAGATAAGGAGAGGGATGGTGGGAGAGATAGAGGGAGGTGGGAGAGAGATGGGGAGAGATAGAGGGAGGTGGGAGAGAAAGGGAGAGAGAGGAGGGAAGAGAGAGAAGGGGATAGGGAGGGGGAGAGAGAGAGGGAATGACAAGGGAAAGATGAAGAGAGCATTCAGGAGAAAGGAGAGCTGCAGGGAAGAGAGAGAGAAGGAGAATTAGGGAGAGAAGGTGAAGGGAGAGAGTGAAGGGGAAGAGATTGAGAGGGAGAGGAAGATGGAGGGAGAGAGAGATAGATAGATATGGAGAGAGAGTGTGTATGTTTAGGGGTTGATATAGAGAGACAAAGAAGGAGAGAATAAGGGAGATAAAGATATGGATCGAAAGGGGCAAAGGGAAGAAAAGAGAGACAAAGAGAGTGAGGGAGGGAAAGTTAGATAGATACGAAGAGAGAGATCATGTGTGTTTGGGGGGTGAGATAGAGAGATAAAGGAGAGATGGAGGGAGATATAGATATAGATGGTAGGGGGAGAGAGAGGAGAAGCAGAGAGAGAGAGAGAGAGAGAGAGAGAGATGGGGGAGAGAGGGGAGAGGGGGGGGAGAGAGAGGGAGAAAGAGAGGGAAGAATAAAGAGACACAAATAGACAAATACAAATATTATATAGTATTATATGATATTTAACAATATTAACCATAGAGGAAGAGGAAGGCCTTTACAAAAGTGTTGTAGCTCCTACAAAACCCTCCAAAATTTTGGCTTACACTCAATTTCAGAGCCTTCCTTGGTCTTGTACATTGTTGTCGCAGATACAAGAGCTTATTTCATGAGCTTCCTTGTAGTGTTTTGTTCTCCTTTGCATGTTGGATTAACTGTTGTCTTTTAGCTTGTTGAGCTGTCACACAATGTTTACAAGCCTTTTTTGATGGTTTCAAAGGACTGTCTTTGTGTATATGATTTTTTAAAACTATGTAAACATCTGTTGCACCCATACACAAAATCCTGAGCACTGTCGCACAAGTGTCGTCACGGTCACCCCAAAGTCTATCTCAAGTATTGCGCTTGTCGTATCTTGTCGTAAAGTAGTCACACGGAGGGAAATTCTTTGTTCTTGTGTTTGGATCATCTATGTTGTCATGTCATCAAAGTATGCTAAGCATGTGATCATAGTCAAGGTTCATCACAATTCATTGCCTATCCCACACCACCATTTTTCATGAAAACTTCCCGACCAAGCAACTTAGCTTCACCAGACCCCTTCTGAACTTCGTTGTCTTAAACCTCTAAGGTGTGACCTTGTTGCTTGGCATTTCACAATGTAAAATTCCTATATCCTAGGAATACTGCACTACATAGTTCATGTGCCCAAGCCCTGACTTTGACCTCTAGAATTGCACAATTACCTCCTCCAACCCGTCTTGAACTGTGTACTTCGCATCTTCAAGACTAAACCTTATCCCCTAAGTGCTTGAACTACATAGATATACATAATCCCAACCTCCCTTGACTTCCAAAACTATGAAGTTGGCTTTCCCAATGTCCATTCATGGAGCCTGACCCCACTTGCTCCAAAAACTACGCAGTCTTGTCCTCCAGGCCTCAGGCGCATTGCGTAGTCTCAAAGCTCAAGCTCTGCCCCCTGACTACTGGACCTACGCACTATGCAGTCATTGATTCCCTGTTCCCAGGCTACCACTTGTTCCAGGCTTAGTTGGTGGATCATAATGCATCATCTTAGAGTAGCGGGTTTTCAGATTGATGTTGTCTCATCATGAATGAATTGTAGGAACATGTACACTATCATGTCATGGAATGATGATTGAGAAGAAGGAGGAGGAGGGAAGCATGCCTAAAGACTCTTTTGTAGCTGAACAGACAACTTGACCAATCAAGAGAAAGTGAAGGAACAAAATTTTGTGACCACCATCTAAGACTAAAGATCATTGAATATTTTGCATCATCAAGTCATGTGGAGGTGAATAGAAATTATCTTCAAGAATACATCCAACACTTAGCAGAAATAATGACTTGACATTGCCACATCATCAAGTAGTCCATGTCAGTAGTGTCATGTCATGTCATGTGATGAGTGGTCATATTACACATCACTATTGTGGTTCATATATATTTTATTAAGATGTATTGTAAAGTAGAAGTCCAAAGGAAACACATGGAAATTAAAGAGTCATGTAAGTTGAAAAGTCATAGGAAGTCAAACAGTCATGAGGGTAGTGAAAGAGTCACCCTTGGTTATATATACTCCCTCATTGTATGAGAAAAAGACTTTTCACCTTGGATCCTCCCGCAAGGCATTAGAGAGATCAACTACTTCTTTGAGTTGCAAGGAGTGGCTCCAATGCTCCACTATTGGGGCTAGTGATGCACATTATAAACATGTGTCTTGGAGCTTTTACTTAATAACAAAAGCCTTCAAGGCAAGCACGTTCTTCATGCATGGACTATGAATGTTTGTAAAACTATTCTGCGGATGTTTCTATTTCATGTTTTCTTTCACATGTGCTAAGATAGTTGAACTATTTCGGTTATTTTAGTAATTACCTTATTGAGAATGTGTTATAATGGTTGTTATTGTTGTCCCATTCTTGTGGACTATTCTGTAGGATATTAGACATATCTTTCTTTATTTGTTGGTTATAACTTCTTCCACATCCACTGTGGACTATTTTGCTGGGTGTTAGACAGACCCTTGGGTGGTACTATTACCTCTCACTTAGAGGCTCACTTTTCTCCCCCCTCTGCATTAGAAGAACCTTAACGTAGTTGCAACTGAACACTCACGAGACACACCTTCTTTCTTTTCGAAGATACCTTTGCACCCCTCTCTCTTGTTGACAGTTAGAGCCAAGACAAATATCCAAGAATTCGACAACTGGGCCTTTACACTGGATGGGAATCCTACACCAAAATGTGTGAGGTCTAATTGGGACTTCACCTCAAGGAGATCCCTTGAATGTTGGCGCGTGTAGTACCGTCAACAAAAAGGAAAGAAAAATTGGATTTAGAAAGCCATTAATATTTTAGTATTTCACTGAAATGGATGCATTGATTTTTGTGTATATGTTGATCCCTAATCTTATTTTATTAATTACACTAGTTGCAATGGTTTTAGTGTAGATGTTGATTTATAATCATATTTGATTTGTTGCACTAGAGGCATTTATTTCTTTGTAGATGTTGATTTCTAATTTGATGTAACTAGATGTATGATGTACATTAATTTCAAATAACTTAGATTAAAAGTGTGCATTGATTTCAGTGTAAGCACAAAAAAAGTTATTGACCATGTGCATTTATTTTTGTGTTACAGTAATTCAACCATAAATAAAATACTTGAATTTTCATCTTAAATAAAATGTTCACTTACCCGAAATATTTGCTTCGTGAAACTGTAAACTATTTGTAATTCATTTTTTTCTTATTATTCCCATTTTACTTCATTCAACATTCTTTATCACTTTGCATTTAAATGAGGTAATAGAAAATGGATACCATTGAAACCTGAGGTTTAACACTCCATAAGTCACAATGCTTGACTTTGGGGAACACTATTATTAATATTGGAGAGAAAGAGGGACAAGGTAACATTTACTACAGTAGCTCGAGTTAAATATTTGAATGATCTATGATTTCAATCACCCTTTTCATATGATCAATATGAAAATATGGAAAAACTAATAGGTGTGACAATAAGAGCAATAGAAGAATATAGCTTGAGACTGATCACCGTGAAGACTATTTGTAATTGAATACATTATTTTTATTCACATCATCTATCATTCAACATTGTTACCTTTTCACTTTGCATTCAAAATTTTTATTTCATCATTTATCATCATTCAAGTTATTAACAATATCTACCATCTCAACAAATTGAGGTAATTGAGCAAATTTAAAATTAAAATGACCAAATTAATCTTAGACATATTTAGCATATTTAAAATGATCATAATAAATAGATGTTCAACAAATTTTGTGTGACTGCACAAGACTGAAACAAACCTAAATCCATCTAACATTGGATCTATCATGCACTGAGAGGGATCAAATCCCTCGAGGTGAAAACCTTTCCTCAGGTTATATGCTCCAAAAAGAAGGTTTGCAGCTCAAGGGATTTGATCCCTCTCAGTGCATGATAGATTTGATATTAGATGGATCTATACTGGTTAATGACTAAAAGACTTATGTAAAATTTCACAACTATGGTATCGTGAAGTTTATGGTGAAGTTTATATTCAAAATACAAATGGAGGCGAAGATATATTACTCAATTGGATAGTATCATGGTTATAAGAGTTTGACATTACCAAGTGGGCCATTAGTTTTTTATTTGGAGATGGGGAAGCTAAGAGAAAAAGGATGGAGTGTATTATCACTCATCCTTCAGTGTATTGTATGATGGACAAGTGTCACTTAGAATTCAAGTATAGAGGACAAATATTAATGTTACGAAGAATTATGGTGTGCTCATATATTTGGATTTTAATGGTGGAGAAGATTCATATGTTGGTTGTTGTTAATGCAACAAACGAAGGTGGAATAAATCTAAATGTTGCTATAAGAGGTTCTTATTACTTTCAATAATGTAATAATAAGCATCAAGGTAATAAGCTTGACATTATATTTGCATGATCACATGAGTTAGATTAAATTAACATTCTAAGTACTTTTTTAAATATTATTTTATAATATTATGAATACAATGACTATGTTATTTATTTATTTACAACATTTCATGTATTTTTTTACATTAATCTTTTAAATTATTAACACAATGAGAATGTGATTTATTTATTTATTTTTATCTAGGCTAAGTTTAGTTTGAGGCTATCCCCAATGGTGTATGGAAGAATTATTTTCCCACCTATGGGATGTTGTCACTAGGATTGTGTGAGGCTTGACTAAGCTTGGATTCCCCATAGGACAATTTTTATCCTGTCCAGGTGGCTCCCCCCTCAATCCCCACCCATGAGATTTGAACTAGCGACCCAATGGAGACTAAACCCCACATAGACCATCTGGTCTACACCTCATAGGTCAATGGTTATGTGAATATATTAAGTTAATTTGTATTAGATTTAATAAATAGACAAACTCAATTTATTTAGTGAAACAAATTTTCCCAATAAAGTAAAGTTTTACTCTAATCCACGTATTTTTTCTATTTGTATTTTTCTAAGAATGCTTGAGATTTGTATTAATGAAACCACATACAAGTTCGATAAATAATGGAAGAAAAACATGCAATTTTGATTCTGAGTTTCATTGTAACATTTTTCCTTCTTGATACAAAATAAGGTCTCAAAGGCATTAATCATTTTGAAAAAATATGGGTATAGATCCTTACATAAGAGTCTTTAATAAGATTTTCCTTACAAAACATATATGAGGCATGATTGTTAAATATTCAATTCCATATTCACTTGGGGTTGCTCTCCTTTGACTTTCTTACTAAAATGTTGATTTCTCTCATGATTCAGGTGCCCTTAATTCACTATACCCTCTTTAGAAAGAACAAGAAAGCCTTTGGAACATTGTTCCTAATATGAAAGATAAAGGAATGGAGCTTCAATGTTGTGTTTCAACACATTGTTTTCATTATTCAAGCTGTATATTTTTGTTCAATTTTCTTACAAAGTGTTTACGATAAGGATCATTTCCTAGTCATGAGCTTGATTTTGGGTACTACAAGATGTTGCAAGTGCTCTAGTTCTGCCCTGTACCTTTGGACCTGAAGTTCCAAGTGTATATTTCCTAGATACTTGAGTTACATATAGAGAGCAAGGATGAAGAGATTAATTCCAACCATAAACCATGAGAAAAATAAAGGGAGGAGGCATACCATATGGGGGAAAGCATAGGCTACACAACATCATGGAAGGAGATCATGATGTGAAATGACAAATTTCTTCTAGAAGCCAGTAGTTGTTAATAATTTGAATGAGATGAGAGAAAATGGTGATAAAAACCATTTTTTAAGAAATTTCTTGGCAATTGTAGGTTAAGGAAATTGGAACTCAAGGTTCTCAAAAGAAGTGATCAAATGCCCTTGAGAAATTAATAATGCTTTTTTGGCCAAAGTATCAACACATTCATTAATTTTTTGGAGTATATGAAAATCCTTTATCTCTTAAAAATTCACAAATTCTTGGTGAATCTTGAGATAGTTTCAGTCCATGGTTGGATATGTGATTGAGTTGTGATCATACATAGTTTTGATTATAATCTCAAAGTATCCTAAAACCAATAATTTTGTAATATGCCTAGAACTATTCAATCAAAGCTCCATAAGTAAAGAAAACCATTTATCTTGATTATTAGTTATATGTCCTAATCTCCATGAGAAATCAAAGTTTGTTGTCCCATCTAAATTCATTAAAATCCAACCTACTTATTCTACTCCTATTTTTTATAAATTTTGACACTCTATCACTTATTAACTTTACTCTTCTTTTTTCTCTTTTTTTCTTGAGGAAAGAAATCAACCTCCCTCTCAACCAAAGGGCTAAATTGAGGTTGATGGTACTAGGCCAACCCACAAGTATACTCACTTAAGGGTTCAAAAGGCATGAAGCTAATACAACAATATACATAGGAAAGACGCCATTACAACAATGGTCATCACATCAGTAGGGGGATTTAACTTGGGTAGGGAAGATAACAACCATTCCACCCAACTACTCAAGATTAACCCCAAATGAAATTCACTTCTTAACTTACTTTATTATGTATTCTTTAAAATGATATAACTTTGAAAGATATCTTTAATATAAAAAATGATCACATAACATATTTTATTATTATATTTTAGATATGTTTAAATGAAATATATTTAAAAAGAAAATCCATTATATTTATTAAGTTTAATTTTTAGATATAATTAATCTAATTTATATATAATTTAAATCTTTTTTTTGTAATATTAGAGATATATATTATTGCAAAAACACAGTTTTAGAATACTGACAGTCTCTATTGCTCTACCACTACAAAACCAAACTAGTAGCATAAACTAAACATTTGTAGATTTTTTCTATTATTCCTAATTTGCTGAATTGATAGAATGAAACAAACAAAAAGATCTACATAGATCTACATAGCCACAATGGAAAATAGAATATTAGCCTGAGCTTGGGCCTTAAATTATTTTATTCAACTGAATTATGTGCATGATTAGGAAGATGGGATCACCATCGATTTCAAACGATGAGGGTTTGGTGTCAATGATTCGCTTGGTCAACAATGTGACCTTCCTATTTATGTTATCCATTTTTTCCATGATCTAGGCCATGCAAATGATAAATTCCTATTGAGGATACATTCTATTAGTAATAACTCTTTACATGAGAGATTTTATGTGCCAATATAACTTAACAATATACATATAAGAAAATGCTTTGGCTTTAGTGGAAATTCCCACATTAGGGATCCAATCTCTGCACTCTCACTCCATGTGTGTGTCTAGGATAAACTAGTGAGCTTGTCTAACTTGCTCCTACACATCTGAAATTTCCCTTTGGATGGATTCAGGGACAAAATCCCTATATCACTCCATAACTTTCTAGCATAGGATTGAGCACAAGTGTCTCTCAGGGTTCGGGGATTGAAGTTAGGAGAGGAGGAAGCCCCAGGCCTGCCTAATTTGACACAACATAAGGGTTCAACAAGCTAACACCAAACCATGATAGAGAAGTGAGTAGTGACAAGGGAGGTCGAAGAGGGAGGGACATGCCTAGGAGATAGGGAGTGAGTAGAGGAATGTGATGGAGGGTCGAGTGGGGTGACGGAAGAAAAATACATGATGAAAACTGGGCCCAGGTCTAGACAGGAGCAAGAGAGAGAGAATTTGATATATCTAATAAACAACTAAGAAGAGAGGAAATCTTAGAGACAAAGAAGCGAGAGGTAGCCTGCCAAGAACATAGGGCCAATAATGGGGATGGAAGCCCATAAACCAAAAGAGCATGCAAAGGAAAAATGAGTGAACACAAATTGATGCAAATATGGAATAGAGTTAGAGTTAAAGAGCATTATAAAGTTAAACCTAAATAATAAAGTCTCGCAGAGAGAAGTGATGTGCATGAATAATGAAAGCCTTGCACTGTTGAGATGGATAACGATAATCAAGGACTCTATCCACATGTTCTCCATATGATGGTGTTGAAAATATAGAGTTATGTATCCTATAGCAATTCTGCCATGTTTGGTAGATTATAAGCAAATCCAAGCTCCTTCTTCCCCCTATGTTGTTGGCTTCCCCCCAATTCTCAACATTTTAACCTTGTCCCTTCTAACAATTTTCCATAATTTAAGCTTTGGGTCTACAAATTTGTAAACCACCACACATGTGTACCTTCCCAACCTCTCATACGCTTCTAGTCTGCACAAACAAAAAGTTACCATCTTTGTATCGATTCTTACAGGGTGGGGTGGCCATGTAGGTTGCGAGGTTGGAGCAACTTGTTGCCCCTCATAACTCTTCAGTACCCTCATCGATGAAAACATGTTTCTTGATGGATGGGAACCCTCCATGGGATAAAATATTGTTTATAATTATTATAAAAATATTAATTTTAACTTATAAAATGAAATTATTTTAAATTTATATAAATATTAATTAAGTTAATTAATATAATTAAAATGAAACTTATAATTATTATAAAAATTCTTATTTTTTATTATAATGATATATTTTTTGATACATATATCATATATATATATATATATATATATTATATATTATATATATATATATATATATATATTATATATATATAATTTTATTTTTTCTCTAAATTTTATATAGTACTTTAAAAAAAAAGAAACATGAGAATTTATATAAAGAGTTGTGGAAAATGCACATAGGACAAGTACATAGGTGGATTTTTTTTATATAACCTAGGTACTTCAAAGTATAATACACATGATTTCATCCCAAAAAACCCAAATTTAGCCCATATGATTGTAGAGATACTTCTATTGCAAAAAGAACTCAAGTTAGCAATTATCTTCATCATAGTGCTAATTATTGAGTGTGAAAAGCTAAGTTAGCATAAGGTTCTTCTAGATTTGTTGTGTGTTGATCATCCATGATAGAAGTAGAAGGAATTTCTATTCTAAAACCAAAGAGAACCTTATCCACACACATCAAGGGATGAGAAGTGGGTTGACCCAATTTCACTTTCTTAAGGACTATTTGCTCAAGGGTATGCACTCTACATTTCAAATGGAGTAGGATGTGAATAATCAATAACTCCACACCATTTCCCGAAAGGCCTTAAATTGTAGAAAGGCATCTCACTATATCTTTCAAATTCATGTGTATCTCCTCAATTTTCTAGTCATTTTGTTAAAGGGAACGGTGAGTAACTCCTATTTCCATATAATCCATGTGATTGCATCATTAATGGCCTGAATGCATAGAGGGCTTGAAAATGTCTCCCCTAAAACCTGTAGGAATGGGGATGTCATCCCTATAGAACCTTCGCATAGAAAAAACTCAGATTGAATCCTAACTATACCGAGAACCATACTATCCAATGCATAGTGTGAAAATTCCTAGACTCGAAGGAACCCCTACTGCAGCAAGTCTGAATCTACCTCACCTACTTGATTTTTTAACATACACTAACCAAGTTATTCTTTTGAATACTGAAGAAAATTACTTCTGTAGCCTACACTAATTAAATATTTGATCTCATGAAACATTAAACAGATCAAAGAACAATATACATAAGATACACTTATTTTTTGACACAATAGTCCCTTGAAAAACCCAATGCGGGAAAACGGGTGCAACATATCTGAGGATTTATTATTATGCAGGAGAAATATCTGAATACAAATCTAGGATGTTCATCTAGCAATCCTTTATGGAGAATACCGACAGAAAATTTGAGTGAGTTTTACCTCACTTCACTCGGCAGAATCCCACCTGATCTGGCACAAGACTGGATGACCCCGACTATTTTTGTGTTGGCTTTGCGTCAACCCTATTTCACCTTCTCTGCTCTCTATGTCAGCTCTCTCGACTATTCCGGTAGTTCCCAACAGTTCCGACAGTTCCCGACAATTTTGGTTGTTCTGACAGTTTTGGATCCTCCGTGACAGGAAACTTTTATGCTCTCGCTGGCCCTTTTGGCTCTGCATCAAGACTGCGTGGGCCCAAACTGGCCTAGTGTCAACTCTCCCGACTACTGTGCTACATCTTTGCAAGCTCTCTCTGCGTCTCTGTTAGTATTCTCTAGAAAGTCATTCTGTTGGATTCTCATTGCCCCTAAGCTATAAGATCCCCCCAACCGATTTTCCTCCTAGGAACTTCTCACCTTAGAAAATCAATTTCCTCATATCTCTTTGTGTGTGTTTCCAAATGAACCCCAAGCCTACGTTTTATACTTTTCCTGTTGAGTCTTCAATGATAGAGATTAAGTCTTTAATCAATGACTAAGAATAAAAAATGAATTGATCTACCTTCTAGATCATTCTCACCCATATTTTAATTAATACCCATTAATATTTTAATTTCCCTAAGTTTAGACTTAGGAACTCCATTAAAAATATTAAATATTTTAATAAAATATAATCAGGGTGGAATTTCACCAAACGGTTTCTGGGTTCTTTAGAACTCACATACGTTATCCTCCCCACCAATTTTCAAGGCTAGAGAACTTCCGATGCTATCAAAAAAGTAACGTAAAGATCCATGATCATTATGAGGTTATTAAACACAAGTGCTAGATGGGAAGCGATGGAGGAGATTCTTCTCGATCATAGTGATATACAATATTTTATTATTATTATATTATTATTATTATTATTATTCCAAATACAAAAATATATTTGTTTATGAATATATTATTAAGTTTTTAATACATTAATAATTTAAACTTAAATTATAACACAAATTTATTTAACAAAATTATTTGAATAATAAATAAAAACTATTTATATTTTTATAAAGTTAAAAATATCATAAGCACATTCCATTTTTCACAATTTATTTCACAACATTGCAACCACTAACAACCACTCAAAATGATTGACAAATCCCCAATAGCTCTAACAAGACAATATTGCATCCATTGTAAGGATACTAGAAAATATCTTGTTACAAATATAAAAATAATAACTAGCATACTCTCAAAGTGGGGAAAAGGAAATCCTGAAGTGAATTACAGTGGTCAAGTTATTCAAAGATCAGAGATTTTGTTTTGATGAAAAATGAAAACTTTAAAAGGTCTAAAAGAGGTAAACATGAATAGATGCATGGAAAGAGCGTGTGTTGTAGGAGATCCTAAAATACCCTTTTTCATTGTTAAATTGACCACAATTGGTGTTTCTAATATTTCAAGGACTATTAGAACATGAAGAAACAATGGGTCACTGTTATGTATCAAAATATCTTGATGAGTCACTTGTACAATTCAATTAGAGGTTGGAAATCATTGGTTCTTCTGACATCCATAGTCAAAAGTCCACTAGAGGTTCATTACCTCAATAATTTGTTGTAAGAAATATTTATTAACTCCCAATGGAAAGTTTTCATCCATGGAGTTTCATCCATAGTGCATAAGAAATTCATACATAGAAGGATGAATACATATCTTCTAGTTGAGATGATTCACAAGGCCTTCATTTAGTGAACCTATAAAATAGTATGTGTGTTTATGGGATATTAAAGAACAATTAATTCCCTTAGAATAAATTTACCTCCCTTGTATAGATAGAAGGGTTTACACAATTAGCTATCCATATAATTAATAACATGAGTTAAGGGATCCCCAAGGGGAGAGTCAAATCACACTGTCAATCTTTAAAGTCATGGAAAGGAGGAGCCAACACAATTGAAAGTTTAAGGCTCCACACACCTAGTAGATGGTTACATTGATGGATCATGCATGTGGGTTTATGATGGACTTCATGTTAAACTCTATCTATTATGGTTGCTCAATGACCTTCTCCACTTTAAAACATTATCATGCAAGCTCCAAAAGTGGAAACTTGGTATTCATGTTGAAGAAGGTGGAGAATGTTTAGGTAGATGTTAACACAGGGAAGGAGTTGGTAGGAAAGTTTAAACAAAGTTGGAATTATTACCCATTTCATATTTGGCATTCTTGCTCTATTTGATGGCTATTTTGCTTAGATGGAAAATAAGCATTAATTTTCTTAACTTGTTATAAGTTAGGCTTCAAAGAGTTCTCGCTTAAGGCTTCTGGCTACCACATGGTGTGTTTCCCTTTATTCAATATTTATATCCATTACTCTTAGGAATGTTTTATTTCCACATCAATCATATCTCGAGTCTATTCTTGTTGACTCCTCCATAAGGTGTAGGTACTTTTGTCCATCATTCTCTCTTATCACTTTAGGAAGTTTTGTAGTCTCTAGGATTTACTTGAACTTTTATAAGGTTAAGATAATTCTTGGTTTTATTCTTTTGGTTATTACTTGGTGTGTTTCTCTTTATAGGAAATTTAAAGTCTTATCTCCTAGGCGAATTCTCTCTCTATTCCTGCTAACCCTTGGATTAGTGCTCACAACCTCCTTTATAGGGAGTTGGCACTTCTATTCTTCATTTTCTCTTATTGGTTCTGGATTTTTTGGAGTCTCTATTATTTTTCAAGTCAATTTATCATTTGCTGCTAAGTTTATGCAATTATTGAAAACTCACTAGTGGCCCCTTATTCCTCTCAAAACCCTCTTAGCTTGCAAGTAAGTGTTGCTTCTTCAGGTTATCTCTTCTCATAATTTTCCTATATAATCTCATCTTCCTAGCTACTCTTCGTTGCATGTTCAACTTCCTTCTATTCATAGGGGCATAAAATCCTCTAGGGCCCCCCCCCCATTCGGCCCCTCTCCTAGAGCTCAACTAGTGGTTGAATGCTCAAATGTAGACTTTGTAAGTAGTACCCCTATGGATATTTGAGGAAATTAATTAGTTTGAGGAGGAAGCAAGGGTAGAATGTAAGTTTGCATCGATGGTAAGATTTAGGAAGAGGTTGGTAGTTGGATACCAAAAATTGGAAGCACATGTAGTAGAAAAATTAGATACATTTAGACTATATTGGTAGCTTAAAACCATTATGGGAAATGTGCTTGTAGAATGATCAAATGAGAAACAACAAATCCTTCTCACTATAGATGGTGTGTAGCTTCAATTGAGAAAACCCATTGAAAAGATCTTAATGCTGGGAAATAAAGTTGTTGACTTGGAATTCTCCAACTTAGAGGAGGATACTGAGGCACCTAACACTATACAGGTTGGATTTGGATCAAGTTAAATGCTCACTTTGCTTATTTTTTATTTTTGTGTTAGGAGTAGCAAGGCTCCTAGTTATAAGATATATATGATTTAGTCTTATAGTACAATTATAGACTCTATTAGATTGTTTAGAATCTTTGAAGGAGGGATATCATATGTTCCATTATTATGGGAAAAATGAACTCTTTTGTGCTAATGGTTTGGTTCCCCCAGTGGCAAGCTAGTCATTGTGGAAATAACACTTTGTTTTTATTTTTCTATCTAATAATATAAATATCTACCTAACATTATGAAAAAACAAGGAATCAACTAATGAAGTTTAAGTTTTAATAAGTCATGTCGTAATTGTTGGATTACCTTATTTTTATAGAATAAATTATGCAAATTCAGTTTTACCAATTCACCTTGTTCATATAAAGTGTGCTGAAATTCTATGCTCCCATTAATGATGTAGGTGCACACATACTATATATTGGTCACATGATGCTTACAAATTATTCCAAGCACAAAGATACTTTGTAGCTATTTATAGTAACTTTTGATTAATTATTTGGATCTCTCCTAGTTCTTGAGATTCTAAAGGAAGTGAAAATGGTGGGATCCATGCTAATCACTAAACGATTAGGGTTCCACTGAAATGGAGGAACCATAGTATTGAATTGCCATGACCTTGGATCTAGGTTAGAGTCTTAAAATCACTAAGGCCACCAAACCAAGAATCTCAACCATAAACTACTTTGCACAATGGAAATATAAAGCAGTAAATCACATATGCACAAATGTACACTTTTAAAAAAAAAATGTACAATATTGTACAATCTCCAATCTTCATTAAATTAAACCAAATCTAAATAATACAACATTATATGGTATATAAGATACAATGATAAACTTCGATGCATCTTCTATCTCATATCTTGTCCTGTCGCTCATTCACTTCCATATTTCTCACTTGTAGTGCCTTAGTCCATCAAGGCCACTACACATCGAGGCTCTAGGAGGGTTTCCACCTAACATTGCTGCATGTACATGGGATCATAAATATGCTCTCAAGTTGGCCAATTCCCAAGATCCAATCTCCCTTCTAGTAGCATCTTTCATCCATCAAAGAGCTACTCATAAGGCTACAAACTTCACCCAATCTTCAACTATCTTCGTCACTTCAAGACTACTAGTTTAGGGCTACTTTGGGCTATCAACAAGCTTCCCTCCAATAGTCCAAAGTTTCCCAATAATACACTATCGAATTTTCTCTTAATTGGGGTTTCTTCTTGCTCAATAAAATCTCAATACATGGCACCCACAGGCTGTAACATTGATCCAAATCCATTCACCAAATTGTGACCCAAGACATAGTGACCCAACACATACCAAACGATACTGTTCCGACTTGCTGCAATGCTACAATTCTAGGACTGGTTAGGTTACTAACCATAGTCCCTTAACCACCGAATTAAATAGCCTAGATTTTGCTCCTTTTGATGCAGATTTCCTGCAAGTACTTGCTATCCTTTATGTTTCTCTCGTAGTGTAGTTTACATCCCAAGACATGGGACTGTCTCCATAAGAGGACTACGACACCCTTCAACATCCAAGCTAGGTCTATGACAACCTCTTGGAAGGAGTACCCACCCTCCAAAGTAGCCCTAAAAAACCTCGATACTCCTCCATGGGCTACGACCTCCATAAATAGGGTTGCAGACCTCGAAAACAACCTTTTGATGGCCCTGTTTGTACCCTTAAAACAATCTGCACCCCACACAACAAAATCAGCCTCTTTTATAGATTTCAAACCCCTGTTCAGTTCATGAACAATCCTCCTCCTCCACGATGTCTAGGGCTTCTTGTTGCATCCCAAATTCAAATCTATGAGAGTTTCTTTCTTAGGTATGTATTGCACAAGATGGATGAGGAATATTCCTCCACTTCACCTCATATTTATACACAACATGAGGGCTCCACTAATTCATGAAGGAACATGTCTCTTGGACAATTTTACTTCAAGCCTACATGACTTGAATACCAAATAATTACTTGTCAACTTCAAAAATTCATTTCTCCACTTCTACAACTTGGAATTTGACAATTCTTGAAGCATTGGATTGTCCTTTCTGCCCTCTATCATCTCATGCCATCACATGTAAAAATGTGCTCCTAGAAATACCCAATCACGATTTGGTGCAAAACCACATACTTGGGTTCCAAGCCCACAAGTGACCTTTGTGGCGCTTTGCCCTCCAAACCCTGAACCATAAGGCTTGGAGTACATCCCAAGCTATAGAAATAAACACATAGTATTGTGTATTAATGTTACTATAATTATTCCCTGTACTTGCATGTTAATAACTAGGTGACATATGGAGCATGGCCTTGCTTTGCTAATTGTAGTCATCACACTCTACCTTGTTGAGAAAAGTGCTTCCCATTCAAGCCCATGTCCACATGAATCGAGAGTGTATCTATACAATAATTTTATAATTTTTATTTATTTGTTTTAATAATTATATTTTATATTTTTAAAAATAATAATAATAATTTATATTTTGTATGAAGATGGTTTATAAAATAGATTCTTTCAATGCATTGCTTGTTAATGCCACCAATGAGAATATGCGAAAGAAGGTGATGAGTGATGATATGTTTTGCGAACTGAGAGATTGTGGAGGAGGAAGCTAGGGTTTTGTGATTACTTAGAAAATAAAATAAATGAATGTTCCCACCATACTCACAACTTTTGTAGTCTTAAGAGCTAGGCGAGATCCAAAAGCCTTAATCATGGGTTATTATAAATAACTACAAATTATATTGGTGATTCGAATAATTTGTAAGCATCATCTGACCAATACACAATATGTTTGTACCTACATCATTAATGGGACCATGGACCATAAAATTGGAGCACATTTTATATGAACGAGGCCACCTGATAAAATTTTATAATTTTTCCTATAGAAATAAAGTAAGCCAACAATTACCACTTGACTTATTAAACATTAAGATCATTTGTTGATTTTTTGTTGTTTTTATAATGTTAGTTAGATATTTATATTAATAGATAACAAAATAGAAAAAAGTGTTCTTTCTAGACTATTGGCTTGCCACTAGGGAAACTAAATCAGTGGCACAAAAGAGTTCATTTTGGCCATACTAATGGAACATGTGATATCCCTCCTTCAAAGATTCTAATGAGTCTAATGGAGTCTATAATTTTACTATAAGATTAAGTCATATCTAGCATGTGACTAGTAGCCTTAATGCTCCTAATATATAATAAAAAATAAATAGATTGAACATTTAACTTAATGCAAAGCCTGCATGTATAATGTTAGGTGCCTTAGAGTCCTTTAGGTTGGATAATTCCAAGTCAATAACTTTATTTCATAGCATCGAGACTTTTTTAGTGGTTTTCCTAAGTTTTAGCTACACATCATCTATAATTATAAGGATTTATTTTTGGGATTCTAATCATTCCATGAGCACATTTCCCATAATGGTTTGGAGTTGCCAAAACAGGTATATAGTATACATGTTTTTGGTATGTCTAATGTGTGTGCTTCCAGTTTCTGTTATCCAACTACAAATCTCTTCCTAAACCTTAACATTGATACAAACCTACATTCCACCCTTGCTTCCTCCTCAACCTGATTGATTTCCCTACAAATCTCCATAGGGGTACTAGCTACAAAGGTTATAGTTGAGTGCTCTACTGCTAGTTCAACTTTAGGATCTAGGGCCTTTTTTACCTTGCAACTAGAAGGGAGTTTAAAACACATGATCCGTATACTACCATGGATATTACACTTAACAGTTTGTTACAAAAAATATGATAAATTATACTTAAAAATAAAAAATCTACACTACAAGGGCTTTTTTCTCTTTACATTTATGGATCTGTAAATTATTGTTTAGTGTGTATGCATGCAAATTATAATTATGTAGAAAATAGAAACACAAAATAAAAACTCGCAAATGAAAATTAACACAAGACATATCCTAGGACACCCTTTTAGGAGAAAACATGACTAGAAGGTGAGACCACCCCACTCTCTTTCTCTTACTAGAAAATGGATGCAAGTACAAAGAAGTGAGGCTTGTGGTCCATGGGCTACTACAATGCATAATGCACTCGAAAAGAATGGAACCCATTTTCCTCCTAGTGGCTTGGTTATAACACAACCTGATAGCCTACTAGTGGCTAGGTTTAACTCCTTCAAATCTTAACTAGAGTTTCAATATTGGCTCTTCTAGAGTATTCTTCACTATGATCACGTTGCCAACCCCTTTTCCTTGAGTAATGGGGATTGAAGTGGCATCATATCAGATTATGGCGATCAAAACATGAAGGTAAATTTCCAAGTGGCATAAATTTTGCATACTAACTCCGATTGAGGATATTATTGCATTGTTGGAAAGGATTTTTTGTGTAAAATAAAGAAAGAAAGGTGTGACACTAAGGGTATGTTATACATTGATACTAAAATAAACTATGTGTCCTTAGTCATCAATCTTGATAAGATAAAATAAAATCACATCAAAAAAAATAAATAAATGTATCTTATAAGATGATCAACATGAGGCATTTAGATTCTACAAGGATAATCACAATGCACTAAGATACCAATGATTCCCTCTACATGTTTTACGGGAAAAGGTCACTGGTGCTAATTTTCCCCTAGAATTAGTAGGTGGAGATGTTGAGGCTGAACTTGAGGTGGAAGGTGCAACTCTTGGGGAAATGTGGAAGATGCAGTGGGGTGTATTTATACCTCTCCCCCTAGTTGCTATCCTTTTTAGAGGTGGTGACACTAGTTTCATAGCATTTACAATTTCCTCCCCCTACTCCGAATTTGTATTGAATAGAAGTATTCAAATATAAGCTATGATACCTCTCCATTAGAAAATTTCCCATGGAAACATAATTAGCAACATTGTCTGTAATGACTTGGACAACATATCGTGGTCCTCTCTTTTGGATGGTTTTATTCAATAAAACACATAATAAGTGTGCATCTTTAACATATGAAAATGCATCAATAGATTTGATAAACATTGTCTCCCTAGGAGAATTAACCAAGCAATTCATAATGGAATTTCCCTTCCCATCTGTGTAACTAGATAACATAAAAATGCATCCTATGATCTTCCATTATTCTTTAAATTTAGCCAATAGCCTTATTCAATCAAACTTTTCCATTTGAAGGAGAGGCCCTCTCAAGTCATTAAAATAAAGGCCCTTGTAGCAGAAACGAACAATGGAAGAAAATTCAAACATGAAATGGTAGAATGTATTGTTCTTCATAAAATTGAATGGTATGGCACTCCATAGAAAAAAAATTGCCAAAAAATTGTTAGTCTCCTCCTCATTCGATTTCACCATTGACTAAATAGAAGGTTTCCCACTAGGCATGTACCTTGACATTAAGAAAGATGAGGAAACTAAGGGGTTAAGCACTATGGAATGTCCACCTAAGGATTGAATTTCCCCACTTATGATAAGATTGCAAATTTATTTGCAAGCTCAAGCCTCATTTATTTCCTTTAATCTCTCTTCTTATGATATTGAAAAATGGATTGATTTTCAATGCAGACAATTATGGGGTGGTTGTTGGGAAAATATCCACTTCTTTCCCTATATTTTGGTGAGGTGGTATTTCAAACAAATATTTTTTCTAAACATTTCCATACCACACAACTTATAGTTCATCCTCATTTTATTTTGACCATACCGTACTCCCATATTGAGTGTAATGGATTTGGAATTTTGAATTGTGTAAAATATTCATTAAATTTGTAAACCTATGGCACAAAGAAAATGGGGGAAACTTAGAATACAAATCCATAATTTAAAAAAAAAATGCCCCAATTAAAATACCCTACCTATAATTGTGCTAGATTCTCCATTAAATCTGAAAGGGGATGGATCCAATGGAGGGAAGCAAGGAAATTTTCACCATTGGGTAACAATAAGTTCTTGTGAGGCCCTAACCTTGAAGCCATGGGAGCACCTTGATGTAGTGGTCAAACATGTGGTTTCACCCACATAAAATCTATTAAAAATGGTTTTGTGACTTGTGCACACATAAGCGGATCAAATACCACCCCAATGTCCTCCTTTCAAAACCTAGATAGGGTGAGAAACATTATAAATGTTAATGTGGGGGGGGGGGGAATGTCTATCGCCTTCACCTAGCTCAACTAAGGGGGAAAGTATGGTCATCCCAACCTCCATGTGGTCCAAACATTGTGGAATGATGATATACATCAATCAAACACATTCATTACAAATTTTGGGTAATTAATTAAAGCATCTAAAGACAATATTGATGTTTAATATGTGGCTCAATAAGGAGAGAGAGGTTGCTACACTGAAGTCTCTGAGGAAACTTTCCAATTCTCAAGGTTGCTTCTTTTGTTGTTGTTTCCACCTTTCACTAGTGGAAAGGACCAGGTCCGCTTGACCTAGCCTTCCCCCAAAATTTTATCACCCAACATGGGTGTGCTCACCCAGTTTTAATGGTGGTTATTAGGGGCTTTAAAGTAGTTCTACCAAGAGGTAAACCTAAGAAATTTCAAAACATTGGCAAGTGGTGGAGGGAATTTTTCACTACAGAGGAGTTTTTTGGTTTCAAAAATTGGTCTTGATATCCTTCCTTGCTTCCTCTTTAAGGCCCCAACTATTCCATCGATAAAGGGACTACAGTATCCAATTTATTTAATTAGTTCTACTCTCAGTTATTTATATTATGGGGTGGTGATTTTATCAAGTTTGTTATCATTTATTGTCTTCACTCAACCACTCTCTGGTGGGGTGGAATTTACTTTGGAGGGTGGCAACATTAAACCCTTATTTTGGTTAACAACACCCTATAATTTTGTCACTTTTATAGTCTACGCCACTTGAAACTTGACCCACCACCTTTCACTATACCCTCACCTCACTTTCTTAGTCCTTCCCTAGCCTCGACATTGCGTTTTAGCTCCACTCCTTTACGTGGTACTCTGTCTCTCTTCATATATGTTCCATGTATGTGATATATTCATTTAACTCTTAGTCTGCCACCTAGATCTGTGCCTGCCCCATGCCTAGTCAGGCCCTCCATAGCTTTGTCATTGTTTTAGTGCTACATTCCCATGGATGGTACTCTGTTATTCTTTCTATCCATTGCTTACTTGTTGTTTTGTTGGTTTCTTCCATCATGACTCATTAAAATGCTAGGAGATAATGAGGCTCTTCCAATAGGTTGATGGAATTTCTAAGGGCCACATGCATTCCCTCTCTACTACTTGGAGATTCCACATTTAGACCCCTGAACATATCCAACAGGAAATTCACCATCTAGAACCAAAATTTATGGTTGATCAAGATAAATTCTCCAGCATTGAATTCTTGGCCTTAGTGACTGAGTGGGTACTTGACCCATGCCACACTCACAAATAGTAGAATCAGTATTTGAGTTTGAATGATATTTATTGGCACGTCATGTTGAAAGTGCAGCAAGAAAATCTAGTTTTGACTTTGCCTTGGTCAAACTAGATTAAAATTCGAATTTCAATTTCAGCAAAATACTTGTAGGTAGTTAACTGAAGTGACATGGATCTTTTCAATCAATTAACTCAGTAAATTTGAGTTGGAGACACTTGATTTCAGTTCTACATGATTGATTGCTAATTTGTAGCAATCTATTTCAGTTAATTTGAGCTATTATCAAGTTAACTAGTTCTAACTGTTAGAAGAACTAGTGGAGGTCAAGTTGTGGATGTGTAACTTCAACCACACTTAAATGATAAACCATTTAACTGATCAATCAACCCAAAATAATTGTTACATGTAGAGATTTCAAGTTACCTAGTTGAGATTGGAGTTCAAGTGAAGTGTACTATTAGTTGTAAGCTAATCCAAGTTGTACATGTGGTGCAAGTAGTCAGAGGATTGGCCTATGTTAATTGCATAATTCCTTGGTGTGAAATTCCTAAATAATAGGGGAAATTTCCCAAGGGAACATTGCAATGAAATAGGAGCTCGGGAAGGCTTGAAATTGGCTAAGTTTCGATCTAGGTTCAGTCAGTCAAACATAGAGATAGTCTATACAATTGCAGGGTGTGCTCAAGAATGAGAAAGTATTGTATTTCTTCTCTATTCTCTGATTAATGCAATACATATAGTAAGGGGTTTTGAGAAATTTGTTTCCCCTGGATAAATATATGTGTATGTGTGATGTTTCCTTTTGCATGTCAATGATTCTTGTTTTAGATGGTGAATTAACTTCTACATATTAGTAGAGTAGCTTCAAGTCTTATGATTTAGCAAATTTCAAGAGCAGTTTTGAATCTACACATTAATTTCTACATGGTATCAGAGCTTGAATCACTGTAGAGAAAATATTTTGAATTTGTCATTGTAGGATCTTTGAGGTTGCAGATTAGGTTGCAGGTTTTCTTCAGGACTGAGAAGATGGATTTCAATAGACTAAGGCTTAGGTATGCCCTTGAGAGAATATCAAACTATGTTGCATGGAAGGACTGAATGGAAGCAGTATTGGAGGATAATGGGTTGAAGGAATTCATTGATAATGATATTCCAAAACCAACAACAAGTGATGCTTAGAATCTAGCAGAATGAAAGAAGTGTGTTTCCAAGGCTAGGAGGATCATATTAGAGGGAGTACAAAACCATATTGTCTCCAATCTCCATGGGAAAGAGACTTCATATGCAATGTGGCAAGCATTGATATATTTTTTCCAAACTAGTAGTGACCACAAGAAATTGGCACTCAAGGACAAGCTTCAAAATATCAAGATGTATAGGAACGAGACCATTCCATAGTACCTAAGAAGGTTCACATAGTGTCGTGATGAACTTGGTCAATTTGGTGTTACTCTAGCAGAGGATGATTTGGTGAGCCTAGCCCTTCGAGTCCTTCCCAAGATATGTAACAACTACCAAGATTCCGTGAATGGGAGGGAGAAGCTACCAAATTGGGAATTCCTTTGGTCTGATTTGGTACAGGAATAGGTAAGGTGGAGCACTAGATATGATACCTCAGCCATGGGAGAGGATGAGGATAACTATTGCTTTGATGGAAAGGAAAAGAAAGGGAAGGAGATGAAATCCCAATTCAAAAAATATTCGAGTCAAGGGGGGCAAGAAGAAGTACTTGTCTAGAATCAAGTGCTTTCACTGTCATGAATTCAGGGACTATGCAACAAAGTGTCCATAGAAGAAAGAAAGCAAGAAGACAGCAAGAGGAGTAGTGGGTGAAGCCTTGGATTCACAGTTTAAACTTGATTTTACCCTCATTGCATGCATGGAAAACACAATGATGGGTAGTGTGTGGTATCTCGAAAATGGTGCCTCATTCCACATGACGGGAAACAAATAATTTTTCAGTGACTTGGATGAGAAGGATCTCCAAATGCACATTGACATGGGAGATGATGGAAGGTATATCACGACCAATATTGGTATGATTAATTTTCAGAGGGAGTCTAGCTCCCTCTCAGGCTCAAGGATGTGATGTTTGTACCGAGTCTGAAGAAGAATATAGTTTCCGTAGTTGTGTTGGAGGACCATGGCTATGATGTGATATTCAAAAAAGAGAAGGCTTTCCTATTACATATCACCATGGGACAAGTGAATCAGATTGAGGTTCGAGTGAAGAACCTCTACAAATTAAATGTGGAAGAATATGCAACTTTGAGCCCAAAAGGGGTGCAAAGTCGAGATGTCGATGAATTATGGCATATAAGACTTGGCCATTTTCATCATGGCACTTTGAAGATCATGCAACAGATTTCTACAGGCCTCCCCAAAAGAGCACTAGAGCAGTGGGATACATGCAAAGGGTGTACATGAGGGAAGTACATAAAATCCACATTCAATGATCGGGACATCAGGGCACATTTAATCCTTGAAAGGATCCACTCTAATGTTTGTGGGCCATTCTCAACAACATCCACTTCCAAGAACATGTATTATGTTATTTGTAGATGATTTCTCACAAAAGTGTTGGATGTACTTCATGCAGAAGAAATACCAGACATTCTCCAAATTTGTTGAGTTTAAAGCACTTGTTGAGAAATAAACTGGCAGGAAATTGAAGGCTCTTAGGAGCGATAATGGTGGTGAGTACATGTTGAATGAGCTTAAAAAAATTTGTGCAAAGGAAGGCAGTCAATGGGAGTTGAAAACACTCCATAACCCACAACAGAATGGGGTGGCTGAGAGGAAGAACAAAAGTATTTTGGGAGAAGCATGGGAAATGTTGCATGACCGAAGCATACCTATACACATGTGGGCTGAAGCATGAAACACAATGATCTATTTTCAGAATAGGAGTCCTCACAGGATTCTTGGCATGAGTACACTAAAGGAAGCTTTTTCAGTGAAGAAATCAGATGTGTCACACTTTAGGATCTTTGGATCATCAATTTACTATCATGTTTCCAAGGAAGCAAGGAAAAAAATAGAGCCAACAACGTAGTTTGGCATATTTTTGGGTACATAGACACACCTCACAACTGTCATGTGTGTACTTTCCATCTCTTAGGATGACAGTGGTCAGAAGACATGTGAAATTTTATGTGGAGAAGGAAATGAGGTGTTCTCTTGAGAGAGAGCTTTAGTTGTAGCTTGATCATGAGCTTTTGGCTCTAAAGGAAGAACCTCATGAAGTTGTGGAGTAGCCACAAGCAGAGGAGAAATAGTGAAGACATCCACTCAAGCAGATACATCCAAAGAAGGAAGGAAGAAAACTAGGGAAGCTAATAGATTATTGAAGGATGATAGAGAGAATGTGGGAGCACCCAAATCATAGCACAGGAAGAGGAGGCCACCATATTGGTACACTGGCTACATGGATCTGATGAGTGAGCTGGTAGAGACAGATCCATCCTCTTTCGAGGAAGCTGTAGAGGAACCAATATGGGTTGATGCTATGGTAGAGGAATATGATTCCATTTTCATAAACAATGTTTGGGAAGTGGTCCCAAGACCAACAAAAAGGTCAACGATTGGTTCGAGATAGCTTTACAAGGTAAAGCATGCAACAAATGGGAACATAGAGAAACACAAGGCCATAGTCATGGCCAAGGGGTTCTCTCAGGTGGAGGGAATTAACTATGAGGATACCTTTGCTCCAGTAGCAAGGTACTCATTCATCAAGTCAATTCTAGCATTGTTAGTGCAGATGGGGTGGAAGATCTACCAAATGGATATGAAGACAACATTCCTGAATAGAGTTATTGAGGAGGAGGTGTATATTGAGCAATAAGAGGGGTTTGATACCTTTGACAAAGAGTCACATGTGTTCAAACTCAAGCGAGCATTGTATGGATTCAAGCAAGCACCCCATGCTTGGTATGCCATGATCGATAGTTATGTCACTAGTTCGAGCTTCACCAAAAGTGAAGAAAATGAAAACCTTTATCACATTGTGGTAGAAGTTAAATTATTGATTATTGTTTTATATGTCCATGAATTGGTCCTTACTGGTGATGAGCATCTGTTCATATCTTGCAAGGAGGACCTCATAAGAGAGTTTGAGGTGAAGGACATGGGCCTCATGCACTACATCCTTGGTTTGGAAGTATGGAAAGGAGATGGGTAACTATTTGTCTCTCAGTGATAGTATGTATGAATGAGATATTTTAGAGGTTCCACATGGACACGTGCAAACACATGGAGACTCCTCTACCAAGAAACTAGAGGAAAGAGGATGCTACTTAAGGTGAAGTAGTGGAGGCTACCATTTATAGGTAGCTTGTGGTTTCACTTATGTATTTGGTGAACACATGACTAAACATGTGTTATGTAGTTAACTAGCTTAGTCAAGCAATGGTTAATCCAACCAAACTATATTGGAAGGAAACAAAACATGTGTGGAGATACCTCAAAGGCACTACTCAGCTTGGCCTTTGGTACACACTGACAAAGGGAGTGAAGGTGCAAGGATTCACATATGTAGATTGGGAGGGGAGTCCATCAGAAATAAAGAGCACATCAAGAGGAATTTTCAATGTTGGGTTAGCTACAATTTCTTAGTACAATAGGAAGCAGAGATGTGTGGCATTTAGCTCAGCAGAAGTAAAGTACATGGCTGCAAGTCAAGCAAAATGTTAGGCTATCTAGATGAGAAAGATTATTGTTGCATTATTTGGTCAGAAGATGGACCCTACAGTTATTTACTATGACAATAAGAGTTGTATCAAACTCTTTGAGAATCCAGTATTTCATGATCAATCCAAGCATATTGAAATTTGGTATCACCATCTACGGGATTGTGTGCAAACGCAGACTATGTTGTTGTAGTACATTCTGATAGATGAACAAGATGAAAATATTTTGACAAAGGCCTTGTCAAGAGGAAAATTCAAGTTCCATAGAAGCAAGATTGGGGTATCTGATAACCACTTTCTTGCTGAGAGGGAGTGTTGAAAATTCAGAAAGAAAATCTATTTTTGACTTTGTCTTGGTCAAACTAGATTAAAAATTGAATTTCAATTTCAACAAACTACTTGGAGGTAGTTAACTAAAGTGACATGGCTCTTGTCACTCAGTTAAATCAATAAATTCAAGCTGGAGACACTTTAGTTCAATTCTACTTGATTGATTTCTAATTTGTAGCAATATTTTTCAGTTAATTTGAGTTATTATCAGTTTAACTAGTTCTAATTGTCATAAGAACTAGTGGAGGTCAAGTTGTGGATGCGTAACTTCAATCAAACTGAGTGATAAACCCGTTAACTAATCAATCAACCCAAAATAATTATTGCATGCTGAGAATTTGAGTTACCTAGTTGAGATTGGAGTTCCAGGGTAGTGTACTATTAGTTGTAAACTAATCCAAGTTATACAAATGGTGCAAGAAGTCAAAGGATTGGCATATGGTAATTGCGCAATTCCTTGGTGTGAAATTACTAAATAATAGGGGCAATTTTCCAAGGGAATAACACAAGGAAATAAGAGCTTGGGAAGGCTTGAAATTGGCTAAGTGTTGGGCTAGGTTCAGTGATTCAGGCAAACATATAGTCTATACACTTGTAGGGTGTGCTCAAGCTTGAGAAAGCATTGTATTTATTCTCTATTTTATGTTTACTGCAATACAGATAGTAAGGGGTTTTGTGTAGTTGCTTTCCCCTAGATAAATCTCTGTGTATGTCTGATGTTTCCTTTTGCATGTCAATGATTCTTGTTTTAGATAGAGAATTAACTTCTACAGATCGTTAGATTAGATTTAATTCTTGTGATTTAGCAAATTTCATGAGCAGTTTTGAATCAACAAATTAATTTCTACATGTTAAGGCACTCTTAGGAATTTTTTTGCTAAAGCAAAATGAAGGTAAGAGAGAAATATCTCTATAGCTTGACAATGCACAGGTTGAGCATAGGGACATGTCCATTGAGCACTGAGATTTATCTCTTTAATTGGCTTGAATTGAAGCCTTACTATCTTGTGGTAAGGGCCCACCATTACTAGGCACACCGATGACTCCCATCGATGTTTCCACATCCACTTCAGTTCCTCTATGGCTCGCAATTTTGTAGGCAAATCCAGCTCCCCACAATTTAAGGAGAAATTGTGGGGAAATAAAGAGTTGGAGGGAAAAAGGAAACTATGATATTATAAAAAGGTGATGAACTCCAATATCGAAAACCAGAATTATCTCTCTGCCTTGACTAGTGTTCAGAAGAAAATGAACATCTTCAATATTATAATGAATTCTCATGAGCTTCATGGTGAAATTAGGTGTTGGTCAATTCCCAAAACACCATGGGATGAAAGAGTTTTCTATGTGTGCATTCCTTGGAGGGTTGAAAATGAAAAACACTTTCTCTTAGATTGTCCATCTTATACTTATAGTTGAACTAATTTTCCAAATATTTGTCACACTACCAACCTTCTTGACCTTTTAACTCAACAAAACTATGGTGATCTAGGAGCATTTCTCTCACTTATTTTTTAGCATAAAAATAAAATGTTAAATAATTATATTTAATCTCTTACTATCTTAAGGTTTCGTAGACTATATAGGTCTTAGTGGATGTTAATCAACATCATTAGTTGTAAATATGATAAAATAATTAAAAAGAATAAAACAATAAATCGATTCAATTCAATTTATTATATTGCAATTTTGTTTTTTAAGAAATTACAGAGAATGTTTACTAAAAAAAAATCATAATATCCATATTACATTAAAATAAATTAAAATAATAATAATTCGTATTCATAAATATGATATTTAACATATAATTTAATAAATATATAAAAATTCAATAAATTTAATTAATAAATATATAATTAGAAATATAATATTTTGTATATATAGAATTGCGAAATATATACAAAATATAAATAATGGCTATAAATTAAAATCAGTTTTACGATAAAAATTAAAATATTGATTCATATTTGTAACCAATATATGTTAGAATTTTATATTTAAATTTAATTAATATGCATATAAAAACTTAATACTTACAATACATTTTCTCTCTTTGTGTGTGAGTACATACATATAGATATAAATATAGATGCTCCCCATGGTGTGTGTCTGTCTGCATAGGGAGCATTCTCCGATTATTGAAATGAGTGCCATGCAATTAAGGATGGCTCTGAGACCACCCCTAAAATGGAAACCTGCATGTAACATGATACAATTGTGCTTGAAAGGGAAATTACCTAGTTCATGGGAGGATGCCACATTAATGCTCTTTATCATGTGGGAATATGGGGAACCACAATCCATCCTATATTCGTCTTGCAAAATCATCTTGTTGACAATTATGAGAACTAATGGGTGATCAATTAAGTATTATGAGACAAGGTGGTGGGAGAAGGTTATAAACATGAATGCTCTACCTGTTTCCTATAACATCATAAATGATCACTCCTTGTGGGCTCTCAAGGGATTTTTTAGAGTTTCCATTTTGTGAGTGCACTGGTTTAAGGGGTGGGTGGCCTAATGTCAACTTCACAATATAAGTTCCAAATAGGGTTATAAATGATTATTAACTAGAAAATAACCAACACAAGTTGTGTCCCCTCTAGTTCATTCTAGACCTGGCTAGGAAATTTTAGGTTCGACATCATCCTTTTCTCTTTTCTGAACATTGCTTCACTTGCGAATTTCTTGCTTTCATTATTGTGTGCGAGACTCGGGGTAGTAATTTTCTAGTTTTTCCTTCCCTCCCTTACCTAATAATTTTAGGTGGTATGTTCTTACTATCTCCCTTTTCAATTTATTTTCTTGAAAGTATTTCCCTTCTCTACATTCGTTTCTCTCTACCTTGTTTTCTTAAGCCTGTGTTTACTCTAACTCTCTTATCTCTGCTAGTTTTTTATCTCTATTGTTGAAGCCCTGCTTGAAAGGGAAATTGCCTAGTTCGTGGGAGGTTGTCAAATTGATGCTCTTTATCATGCGGGAATATGGGGAAGCACAATCCATCATAATTTCGTCTTGCAAAATCAACTTGGTGACAATTATGAGAACTAATGGGTGATCAATTAAGTATTATGACACAAGGTGGTGGGAGAAGGTTATAGATATGAATGCTCTCCCTGTTTCCTGTAACATCACAAATAATCACTCCTTGTGGGTTCTCAAGGGAATTTTTAGAGTTGACATTTTGTGAGCGCAATAGTTTAAGGGGTGGGTGGCTTGATGCAAACTTCACAATATAGGTTCCAATTAGGGTTATCAATTATTATTAACTAGAATATAACCAACACAAGGTGTGTCACCTCTGGTTTGTTCTGGACTTGGCTAAGAAATTTTAGGTTCAATATCATCCTTGTCTCTTTTCTGAACATTACTTCTCTAGTGAATTTCTTGCTTTCATTGTTGTGCACGAGACTCGAGGTATTAGTTTTCTAGTTTTTCCTTCCCTCCCTTAGGCTAATAATTTTGGGTGGTATATTCTTACTATCTCCCTTTTGAATTTTGTTTCTTGAAAGTCTTTCCCTTCATGTCAATGGTTTCTCTCTACCTCGTTTGCTTAAGCATGTGTTTACTCTAGCTCTCTGATCTTTGCTAACATTTTATCTCTACTGTTCAAGCCCCACTTGAAAGGGAAACTATCTAGTTCGTGGGAGGTTGTCACATTGATGTTCTTTATCATGTGGGAATATGGGGAAGCACAATCCATCTTGAATTCGTCATGCAAAATCATCTTGGTGACAATTATGAGAACTAATGGGTGATCAATTAAGTATTATGACACAAGGTGGTGGGAGAAGGTTATAAACATGAATTCTCTCCCTGTTTCCTATAACATCACAAATGATCACTCCTTGTGGGCTCTCAAGGGATTTTTTAGAGTTGTCATTTCGTAAGTGCACTATTTTAAGAGGTGGGTGGCCTAATGTCAACATCACAATATAGGTTCCAATTAGGGTTAGGAATGATTATTAACTGGAAAATAACCAACACAAGGTGTGTCACCTCAGGTTCATTCTGGAATTGGCTAAGAACTTTTAGGTTCGACATCATCCTCATCTCTTTTCTGAACATTTCTTCTCTTGTGAATTTATTTCTTTCATTGTTTTGCACAAGACTCGGGGAAGTAATTTTCTAGTTTTTCCTTCCCTCCCTTAGGTTAATAATTTGGGGTAGTATGTTCTTACTATCTCCCTTTTGATTTTCTTTTCTGGAAAGTCTTTCCCTTCTCCTCATTGGTTTCTCTCTACCTCATTTTCTTAAGCCTCTGTTTACTCTAACTCTCTTATCTCTGTTAGCCTTTTATCTCTACTTTTCAAGCCCCTAGAGCACCCCTGGATTCTTTCCTATCTCTACACTTAGCCTTTTCATTGACATCAACTTCTCTCTCCCTCTTAGTGTTTTCCACCTTTTTTCTCTCCCTCTTTGTGTCTCTCGTGCTTCCATGGTCAGATATAGGAATATCATCCCTAAAGCAATCTAGAGAGTAATTTATGATGTTGAAGAGCTAGTTAGAAAAGTGAGAAGATTCATTCCTCATCGGCAGGTTCATGTGGCAAACTCTTCCAGAGTTGGCTTCTCCTCCTACATGCAAACTATCAAACAATGTAAACTATCAAATGTGAACTGTATTGAGTACCCATTCTTTTGAGGTAGCAAAAAATCATCTGATTTCAAAAAGTGCTCATTTAGAATACACCTTTTTTTTAGCATATTTTTCACACTTTAAATTTTGTTATGTATCAAATATGAACAATTTTTTTAAAATGTTGGTGGTTTTCTTGCTAATTTTGAAGAGTGTTGATGGAACATCAACCACTTCCTTTATAGGGCTTGTTTCTTGACACTTAATTTTTTTAGAGTATTAATTGTGGATATTTTTTTAAAAATGTTGGTGATTTTCATGCAGATTTTGAAAAACATCAACAAATTTTTTAAGGCATATTTTTGACACTTTAAATTTTTTTATGTCTTAAGTATGCACAATTTTCTTTTTAAATGTTGATTATATAACCATTTTTTAAGATTCCTTATTCCTCTTATTGTTTTTTGTCCTAACATGCTTGTTTTTCAAGGGTTTTCTAAACATGTGATTTTTGTTTTTCTTTGCAATGTTTTTTTATAATGTTTTTTTTTTTGCAAAATAACAATAGAAATAATAATGTTAATATTTTGAAGTTTATATTTTTATATATTAATATATCGTTAATTAATACTTCAATACACATAAAACAAGGGTTAGATAGTAGCTGAGTGCTTAGCTTAAATATAGCTTAATGAAACAAAAAAAAACAAAGACCAAATATTCCATGACAAAAATAAAACAACTATAAATATTTATTGTGAATTCCATCACAAAGTTAAAATATATTAACTAATATTGTTAATATTAAAAGTATATATCTATATGTGTGCATGATTTATTTTTTTAATATATATAATCATCTATATTAATTTATTAAAATATGTTTTTAATATTATAATAAGTCACCTTAAATTGAAATTGGTGAAAAAATAATTCATAATCAGGAAATAATAGAAAAAAAAACAAAAAAAGAAAAGAAAAAGTTTAATAAAAAAAAAGAAATAAATTTAAAAACAAAAAATTAGTAACTAATAGAAATGGAAGTTACTAAACAACCCATAAATTTCAATAATAATAAAAATTGTATTCTTAATGTTAAATTATGGATAAACATCATAATTTTTTAGTCAAAGACGAACTAATACCCCATCAAAGGCAAAACTGAATGCTTTATACTATGCCTTCAGCCAGTATAAAGTTTTACTAAAAAACAATAATTTTAAACACTAAACAAAAAGTATTAATTTTGTAGCCCCAAGGGTTAGCTCAACTGATAAAATAAGTGCCTTGTCGTTCAGGAGGTCACAGGGTCAATTCTCCCTGAAGCCCTTGGGGTTAGGCTTAGCTATTAGCCACAGGGCTTGATACCCTTGATCAAGCTCAGATATTTCTGTGGACATAGTGGCCAACCAATGACCGCGGGTGTCCATGAACCACCAGGAAAAAAAAAATTAAAATAAATAAATAATAATAAAAATAATATAAATAAATAATAAAATAAAGATAAAAATAAAAATTGCATTAGATATAAATAAAAAATGTGTATTCAGGATCTTTTCATTAAATTGAATAAACATGGAAAATAGGAATTTTATGATATTTTTATGAATTTTGTATAAAAAAATGATAACATTTGAAGTTTTTTTTTTTTTTCCAAAAAAAAATTGTTTCAGATAAATTGTAAGTAAAAAAAAATTGTTAAATAAATAAATCATAAATTAAAAAATAATAACAAAAACCTTGAAAAATTAATTAAAACATAAAAAACGCATAGGTCTAATGAGGCAGAGGAGTTGCCCGGAAAGTTATGGAAATTCCAGTTAAATTTAGAGAAAATCTGGCAAGAATTTTTGTAAATCCAAATTATAGTTGTTAAACTTAAAAAATTTAGGTGTCTTAGAAGTTTTTGATGGTGTCGAATCCATTTCTATTATCAAAACCACGATTCAAACACTGCCTCTACAAGATTTTTTGAACTTTTTTTGCCCAGATTCTGACCACTTTTGGCCGTCCAAGCAATTCCTCCGCCTCGTTAGATGACTCCATAAAAAATGCCATTAAATTTAAAAAGAAAAAGG
>APFE030952345.1:36962-51982 GCA_000404065.3 Pinus taeda | reverse complement strand
ATATTAAAATTTTTGTTTTCTTTTGTATTTTTTATTTAAATATTCATTATTATTTTGTTTTTGTTTTTGCAATGTCCATGTCGATCCTCGACTAGCAACCCAATTTCATTACATGTCAATTTGATAGTTGAAAACTTGAGGTTTTATGTAGTCACAATCTTTGGTTTTAATTCCATAGTTGGAAAATTGTCAAAATTTTAAGGTTTTTTTTGAGTCATGAGATCTTATATTTAATGCTATGGTTGAAAATAGTTATAAGTATTTTATCGTTAACACCATGGCTGAATTTTTTTGGAATTTTAAGGTTTTTCATGGACGTGATATTTTAACTTAATGTCATGCCTGAAAATCATTGGAATTTTAATGTTTTCAAAGCCATGATATTCTATCCTTAACACCATTGCTAAAAAAGAGAATTTACCTAAAAAAATGACATTATTCCCACATCAACGCTTTTTGTTTTCAGGGCGTTTTTCGCACAAGTTTGTTTGTTTGTTTGTTTGTTTGTTTTTGAATTTTACTACCATTTTAAAAAATGTTGAAAATTTATGCTAAGAAAAACGTTATTCTAACATCAACACTTTTCGTTTTTGTGTTGGTTTTCATGTTTTTTTTGGGTTTTTTTGCTAGCTTTCTCATTTTGAGTTTATAGTTCTTGTTTCAAAGTTTACATTATTATCAATCTATATGGACATATCAAAACCCTCCTGAGTAGGGTGTTACAGATAGAACAAGCACTCAACACAAAATCATAATCCACATTCCTAAACTAATGGATAAAATGGAAAAGCTTAACAGGAAAGTTTCAATTATAACCAAGAAATTGACAAATGGATAAAATGGAAAAGTTTAACAGGAAAGTTTCAATTATAACCAAGAAATTGACAAACTTTGAATTTTCTTTTGTGGACAATGGCATTGAGCCACAACCACCAAATTTAATGGACTCTCCAACTAAATGACTATCTTAATTATTTTTTCAGTTTGAAAAATAGCTTGGTAGCTTATGAAATATGAAATCATAAAATTTTGAATGTATGCTACTAATCTGACTTTCAAAATTGTAGACCAATAACTTCCCATAATTATTTATATGCATTTTTTTGATAGCAATATAAAAGGTGTAATTGGAAAAGAAAAAAATAAAATAAGATAAAAATAAATAAATAAAAATAAAAATAAAAATTTAATAACTGAAATTTTCAGTTTTTTCATAATTAATATAACTTTTTAAATATTCAATGAAACAATAATTTAATATAATATGAATGTTTTTTTTTTAAGTATTATATGTTAACATTTGTTTTTTTTTTTTTTTTTGGGATAATTTGTGACTTTTCTAATATATTTTGATTGTTAATCTTAATTAATTTTAGATATTTTTATTTTTAACAATTTTATGGAAGTATGTTAATTTTAATTAATGTGGGGTGTTTTGTGAAGAGGTGAAAGTTTGAAATTCGAGTAACATGTTAAGAAATACTCAAAAAAAAATATATCTATATTAAGAATTGGTTTTTCTAGATAATTTTAATAGTTTAAATGTCTATACAATTTCTGAAACCATAAATTAGTCTTTTAAATTACAAATACATTAATAAACAACAAAAAATAAATAAGAATAATGATTTGTTATTCTAATAAAATCCATATAAAATACTTTTATTATTTATATTTTTTTGTTAGTTAAGTTGTGTGAGTTTTGAGCCCATCGAGCTTTGGATTGACAGTGAATGGATGCGCTATTAAGGCACTCCTTGCGATAGGTCTCTGGTTCAAATGCCCGTGGGTGCTTACCTACCCCCTCCAAAAGAAAAGGTGTGTGAGTTCTGAGACAAATGCACGCTTAACTTTTGGCTTGAGAAACCATGACCAAGGGGCATCTAAACCATCAAAATCATCTAGGGGGCCACACCAACCCTTAACATGGCCTAATTTTGGCCCATGGAATTTTGAACCAACGATCTTCACATCACAAAGTGCCTTAACAATACACTTTATCACCATCTATTCTATATTCATACGCTTTTTGTTTACAATTTTAATTATTAATATTAATTTAAAATGTATTTCTTACACCTCTGTATATGTATATTTTGGAATTGAAAACATTTGCAGGAAATACATTAAATGGTAGTATTTTTAATCTTTACTGGTCAATGTTAAAGTAGCACAAAGTTAAAACCATTTCAAATCTGCGTCACTTAGGGGGGAGACTTCTATTCTTGTGCAGGGACCAGTAGTTGTTACAGTACTGGTCCCACATATCCATCAAAAAATCATCATAAACCGTCCAAAAATGCACATAAATAGTTTATATTAAGTTATATAAGTTGTTAAATTATGTCCAAAATGGGCCCATATATTTATTGGACCAACAACTGTCAAACACTAAGCCTTAGCATAACAAGTTCACAAGGCATACTGTCCCAACTACCTCCATATTTGAATTATCAATTAAGTCAAAATGCACTACAAAACATTCCATTTAATTCTATCCAGGAGTACACCTATCCCATTAAACAATCACCCACTTATTTCTGTTGGAGCAACACATCCCATTGCTAGGTAATACCTGCACAAGAACAAGTGAAATGTGTGTTAGCTATATCTACATGTGTGTTCAACCATTCAACCTAATGAAGGAAATAAATGACACCATTCAATTCAAGAATTAGTTCAGAGGATGCAATAAATGGCACCAACCCTTTAAATTCAGGTATTAAACACACTATCCCATTCAATTCAGGAATTAAGCAAAGGAAAGCACAAGGATCAACCATGAAAGTTTATCAACCATTCAATCATGTACAAATCAATCCAGAACACACATTTGAAATTGGGAGATAGAAATCCATGCCAATATTCCCTTATACTAATCAGATTCTACATCTAAAAACGATAAAACTACGTCAACCCTTACTGATTTTCATTTCAAACATTCATTCTACTCATCAGTTGCTGGAGACATACAATCAGAGTGTGTGCACAATGTTACATTCATTCTATTCATCAGCAGCTAGAGACATACATGTTTAATTTTGTTGAATAATGTTATCATATTGATCGTTTTATCATTATTTTTTATTGAGAAAGAAGGGTAAAATAAAGCCATTGAATACGCGTAATTACATACCTAAGTTGTTCTCTATGCTAATCATTGACTCCACTAGATACACTAGTGACAAGAGTATGCTAGATCTCTCTATGTTTCAATTACACTAACATCAAAGCTCAAATTCTATTGCTTATTATCAAAATTTAGTCCCCGTCCCAAAACTCAAATATACAGTAAAGAACAACATGCCTGCCATTGCTTATTATCAATCTATAATCCCCATCCCAAAACTCAAATATATAGTAAAGAACAATGCACCTATTGTGTGGTAAAAAGCATAAAGTTAGTCAATCCATCTTAAGGCCAAAACAATTGTTGTTATTTTTTATATGCAAAAGCACCTAGAAAATGAATAGTTATGTGTTGTTATTATTTATATGCAAAATCACCCCAAAAATGAATAATTGAAACACATAACCAATAAACTAGGGAACCCATTAACACTTATTACTCTGCCACGCTTCTTATCCTTATTATGATATTGAGGGCTACATAATCTGATGTAGAAGAGAAGTTAAGATCAAGACTACACGCTAATTGTACGAAGAATACAGGAACTCTGTAATTACATGCCCCAGTCTACATAGAGTATTCACCGATCACCATTGCAAACACTATGCAATGTTACAAAAAGAAGATTGAGAAAAACCAACATGTTGATTTTCTAGTGATGTATGCTTTTTGGTACAAGCTATGTTATTGTTTATACATCTCACATAATTTAACCTATCAAAGAAGTAATTGCAATCAAGTTGCAAGCAAGGATTTGACAAACAATTTTAAATTAATACAACTTGGAATTGTTTAGGGACACATGGCTTACCATGCACATAGTCCTAGAAATATGAGAAAGGAAATGTTAGATTTAAGTTACAGTACATAGCTAAAGAACTCATTGTTGTTTCTCATTGATTACAAAGGCCAATGAATTACCTTGTTTACTAATACTACATTAGCATGATATTATTAATTTGATACTTATTTGCAAGAATTATGTACCTATAATTGACTAGAGGCTTAGTGGTTTTTGGTTCTTCTAGCTTGTAGAAATTAGGGTGTAATGAGTAATGAGTTGGATTGTTGTTTGGTTATATTAGTAGGTCCAATTGGGTTAATGTCAATATCAACAATTCCTTTTTTTGGATCAGGCATTTCATGCTTGTATACCTTGAAAATATACATCAAATTCCATGAAGTAAGCCTTAATTTCACTGAGAAAATTCCAGAGCATGAATGATTGGTGATCTATTGAGAAAAATCAACAATTTTTTAAAATCAATCTTTTTTGGTAAATTTGCAGGTTGTTGCAGCCATGCCAAGAGTTTCTATTGCATATTGTATAAGGAATGGGAGGAGGCAAGGGATGAGGAGGGCCAAGCTGCGATCCAGTTCATCAAATGAAGACAGGGTGACTATGTGAATGCTCCTAATGCTCCTAGCAATGTCATTAAAAATGACACTATGGTGGAAGATTATTCTATCCCACCATCAACCATAGAGCCACCTTCAACCATAGTGCAAGGTGTAAGTTCAACAAAGAAAATAATTTTCATAAGAGGCTAGACAAAGCAAGACATGCTAGTTGCGATTGATGACATCGAGTTTAGGGGATATTCAATTCATGCCTTTGTAGAAAAACATGGTATTTCTACCTCTAACATACATTATTGGATAAATGGGTTGACTAATACAAAGCATAGAGGTCTTGTTACAACTATGACTGAAGAAGAGGAGGACGAGGTGTTTGAGTGGTGTAAGGAGATGGCCCAATTAGGACATGGGTTAGATATTATACAACTTAAATACATAGTAGCTTAAATATGTTAGGGGAGGCCAAGGCCATTCAAATATGGTTTTCCTGGTAAATCATGGTCGAGTGGGTTTAAAAAAGGCATCGAGACCTTCTACTATGTATAACCAAGGGACTTGATAGAGATGAGGATTTAAATATACGCCATGCAATTATGTCCAAGTTATATAACACTCTTTTTGTTGCATACGAGAAACACTCATATTCCCGAGACCATATATGGAACTATGATGAAATAGGCTTATAGGCAAGAAGCAATTGGGTATGCGGGTAATTTCCAAGAGAGGGAGAATAAACGTGCCTAAGAGCACGAACTGGATCACTATTCTTTGTTGTGTCAATGAAATTAGTTCTTCAATCCCAAGATTTTATCTATTCAAAGGTAAAACTCAACTAAAAAATTGTATACAAAATTGTGAATTTGCATGGCTGCACATCCTCATGCATGGATGACAAAGGAACTATTCCTCAATCGGCTTTGTCACTTTGTTGCATCTGTACCAGGTGGTGTCTCGCCTGAAAACAAACACCTACTGATTTTATATGGCCATGGAAGCCACATGGTTGTGCAAACAATTGAGGAGGCAAAATAATTGGGCATTGAAATGTTAACATTTCCAGCTCATGCCACTCACAGATTGCAACCCCTTGATGTTAGCATCTTTGGGCCTTTCAAGAACTATTTCAAGGTCGATCGAGCTTCATGGATGGGAAAGAATCCATGGGTGGAAGGATAAAGGTTTAAGCTATATGAGCTTGGTAGTAAAACATTTAAAAGGGCTCTCACACCTTCTAATATCAAGGCTAGATTTAGGAGTACTCGTATATGGCCACTTAATGTTGATTCTCTTATAGATGATACTTGTTGTAGCGAATCATTTGATGTGGAAGGTCAAGAATAAGAGAACTTACAAGACCATGTTCATGACCAAGAAGGTATAATGTCCCTTTCTGAAGGGAACTTCTATGGTGATGATGATGAACATGTGAGTGAGACACAGTTCAGTCATGAACCAACTATCAATAGCATGGAGGCTATCACACCCACTGAACACTTGTCAATTTTGCATGTGATATTCCATATGAGGCAGTTGATCACGTGAATGAAAATTAAAAATTGACTTCAAATGATAATGCAACATGATTAAACAATGAGAAATTGAGCATTCCAACCCAAGTAAGCCCACCATCATGGTTGGCAGAGGCCATGATGAATATCAACACACATAATGTTTCTACCAACAATTAGGAATGAATGGACATGCCTTCAAAACCATAAGAGTTGAACACTGAATTTTTTCTTTATTTTTTGGACAATGGATCATTTGAAGATGATCTTATTCAACATGAAGTACCTAAAGAAGACAACAGTGGTGGCCAATCAGTTGTCCCAGAGGTTGAAAGGAAAGTGTTAGGTCCTGAGAAGAATGGAACAACAAAATAGAGAATACTTGGTGCATTCCTAAAGCTACCAATAGAGAGAGTGAAGCCCTCATCAAGGCACTCAACATCATATTGTCTTCGTTTGGGGAGGAGTTCACAGTTGGTCACCTTTGAAGATTATATGAGTTTATTGTTTGAGTATGAACAAAGAAAAATGAAATTTAGGAATCTAAAAAGAGAAAGAAGGAGTTAGCCAAGGAAAAGAGAGTTGTAAGGATTGCAAAAACAGAAGCTTGAGTAGGGGAAAGATTGGAAAGAAACAAAGCAAGGGAACATAAGGAACATAAAAAAAATAAAAATAATAATAATAATAATAATAATAAATAAATAAATAAATAAATAAATTTGGCAAGGAAAGAGGGGGAGGCAAGTGTTGGCATTATGACACAGGTTTGGCGCTATGACACAGGTGTTCTCCTTAATGGCAACTCACTTAGATGACAGATCACAGTTCAAGCTCACAAAATGAAAGAAAAAGAAGTATACGCAGGTTCCCCTTGACCAAGCCGCGTATACACGCGCGTTAGCAGACCAAAAGACGTGTATGCGTACACACGCACTTTCACACAAGGAAAAGCGCATACATATTGAAAAACTTAGTTTTGGTTCGTGGTATTGATCCAAGGTATCTTGACCGAAGTGTTGACCCCAGGTATTTGGTCCTAGCTATTACTTCTAAGTGGCTTTGGACCATGGTATTGAGTAAGGCATAAGACTATAAAAGGAGAAGGAAATCATTAGGCAAATGCACTCAAGCATTGAATATCTAATGAAGAGCAAGATGTAGAGTACTAATCATTAGGTTATGCTAGATCTAAATCAAGGAGGAACCTGAGTACTTGAAGAAGGATAAAGTTCTATTGATGGGTCAAGATCTTTAGGCTTGAAGAGAAGTATCTTTGTGTGGTTTTGATATTTTATTGGCGCATGTCGTAATCATATTGAGTAAGGCCTAAGACTATAAAAGGAGAAGAAAATCATTAGGCAAATGCACTCAAGCATTGAATATCTAATGAAGAGCAAGATGTAGAGTACTAGTCATTAGGTTATGCTAGATCTAAATCAAGAAGGAACCTGAGTACTTGAAGAAGGATAAAGTTCTATTGATGGGTCAAGATCTTTAGGCTTGAAGAGAAGTATCTTTGTGTGGTTTTGATATTTTATTGGCGCATGTCATAATATGTAAATTTGATGATCTAGGTATAACTGATGTTTGAATAGTTGTAAAAGTTAAATCATCTTTTATAGATCTATACACAGGTTTAGTATAGCAAAGGTGCGTATACACACTGGTTCGGCATTTCAAAATGGCATATATGTAGGTTTGCCTTCAGATAACAACGTATGAACATAGGTTCGACACATTGAAGTAGCGTACGCCTCCTAAAATATGTTTTAGCTACTTCTGTTTGTTGTTGTAGTGCTCTGGGGTTCTGCATTGGGTTCTGGTTACTGTTACTATGTTCTGGTTACAGCTTTTAGAAAAGTGATTGTTTGATTTAGTTTTGGTTGGTGCAAAGGAGATTGATTGATGTAGATATATTTGATGTTTGATTCATTTTATTGATGGATCCAGTCTGAAAATTTATGAAATGTGGTCCCTGGAAGAAAAGAGAAGGTTGTAGACTTCTCCAGGTAAAAGCCTGCATACTGGTATAAGACTGCACTAGTACAGAAATATTGTAGAAAGAAGTTTTTTATTAAAAGAAAATAGGGACAAATTATAGTAGGTGGTTTTCACCCACATTAGGTTTCCACCTTATATATTGTGTTCTTGTCTGTGATTGTCTGATTTGTTTTTGCTATACCTGTTACTGCTTATATGGTTCTAATACACATATTAAAGATCAACTGACTAAATAATAAGTTTACACGGTATACGTTGGTTGCTCTAAACACAGTTATGTATATACGCAAGTTTCATCAATAGAAGTAACGTATACAAATCTGTTTATGGAAATAAAATATTGTTAAGTTGCTAATACTGATTCACCACCCCCCCCCCACCTCTCAGTATTATTTCCAACAACAAGAAAGGTTCAATAAGTGTTGGAAAAAGGAGGAGGGGTGACAAGAAGGGAAGACTATGGTCCAATCCAGTTTCAGGAAAATAGGATGATGTCCAACACTCTGGACTACATTCCAGAGCATACATAATAATACCAAGACCTGATTAACATCCCAGTCCCCCACTATCATCTAGGGGTTATGCCCACCTCTTATACCCTTACTAGTGTAGGTTTAAATCCTAACTATGTTTATAGGACACTTTCACTCAATGTTGGGATTAGTAACACAAGTGGACACTTGGGATACTTAGTCACCCCATGGCTATAAGGAGCAAATTTGAGTCAAGCATATGGAAAAATTTAGGCACATCCTAATCACCAATCTTGGGTTAGGCAGGAAACTCTACAATTTTGGGCAATGCAGGAAATGGAGTCCATCAAACATAGGTGTGGCATGATTTAATTTTTGTAACCACATCGCAATGTGGATTTTGTAAGGATGAAATATGTTGCATGGTTAATATAATAGTTCACATTTCGTGGTCCATTTCATGGTTAATATAATATTTCGTGGTTCATAAATTAGGTAAGAAATTCTGAAGACACCTTTTGTATTAGGTTATCTTATTTATTATTGTTGCATTGAAGGAAGGAATTGGACCTTTAATCTATTATGTCCATGGAGCACACCTTTCGGATTAGTTTCATAGTAGAATCTACACTACTAAAGACCAATTTATATGAAATAGATGTTGTCTTAAGCATAGAAGACACATGAAGACACTAAATGCAACAATACTTAATGAGTTATATTTGGAGCCCTTAATTGCTATTTTCATTGCCGAATTTGGTGACTATCAATGGTATGGTGGATTCATTTATATACTTGTTTCAATGCAAATAAATGACATTTGCTTGAAAATTTCTAGAAACCTTTCATGATTTTAAATCCTTCAATATTTATCACCATCCTTGAGATGGCATAGTGCATTGAGGGTTGAATTATAAAAATACCATTCTCTTCTACATAATTACATCCAATTTTATTTCTGTGTTCTCACATTTTCTCATCACTTTTCCTTAGTTTCCTTCTATTGTTGCTTGATTTAGTTGAGACTTTTTCTTCATTTGAGAATGTTTGTTAATGACCATTATGATGGTCAAGGATCAAAGGTAGATCAAATGAATTCAAGAATTTGAAATCCATAGGGAAGGTACATTTTAGTTACTTTTGATTGGAAGTAGTGAAACCTATGATATAAAGTGGTTTTGAAAATAATGATTTCGTTATATACAAAATTTTAATGGCCATGGAATTAGAGTTGGGTATGATCTAAAAATTATTTTTATTTCAATGTGAAGATACAACTACAAGAAGTATGACCAGGATAATCCTACAGTTGTCTAAATACTTGAGCAATGGCAACAATATACCATTGGTAAAGAAACTATCTTACAAAATGATCATTGCCTTTATGAGAAGCATAAAAAAAATTAGTCAAAGTATTCTAAGTTAACAAATTAGGGGAGGGACACCATTATTCTTGGATTGATTTGTTCTTAGGATAATTACGCAAATATTACGCCATTAACGGTAAATAAAGAAATGGAAATACTCTACCATTGGTAAAGAAACTATCTTACACAATGACCATTGCAAATAATTAACAAAAAATAAGTACACCATTAATAATAAATAAAGAATCCAACTTCCCCAACTATTGATCCAGGTGGCTCCAAAGGGACACATAGGACAAAGATGGCTCAAAAATCAAAGTGCTTGGATCATGCTCGAACTAGGACCATGTCGTAGACCTCATCGTCCTAATCGTGGTGGTGTGAATGGTTCATCAAACTGAGCTCATATGTGAAAGATAGAGCTCTTCAAAGTTTGACATGATAGGGGAAAAGCGGGGCCCATAGTGTGCCACATGGCATCCTAGTAAGCAAGTGGGACCCACATGGCTGCCCATCAGCCATTGACACTTGGCATTCTCTCATTTGTCTCCCAGACTTGCATAAGAGACAAAAATTACGGAAAATGGTCATTAAATAACCATATCACGAAATATGTTTCAATATATAGTTATAAAAAATAACTATATAAAACAATCAAACACAGTTTCGGGATCGGCGAAAACAACCCTTGCCGAAACCTTTAAACAACCTTGTCGCAATATAAATTGCAACAATAAACACACACACACACACATATATATATATGGGATCAGGATCGATGGCAATAACCCCCGCCAAGCCCTCCTCCACATATCCCTCATATATGTCATACTACATATTATATAAATAAATAAATTATACAGATATATATATTATATATATATATATATATATATATATATATATATATATATATATTATATATATCGCATAACCATATATGTTATATACCGCATCTAATATATATCGCCCCAACCGACTATATGTATGCCCAATTGTAATATCACATAAAGCGCTGGATGCATATATATATATATATATATATATATATATATATATATTATATATATATATATATATATATATATATATTTAATATATATATATAGATATATGTTGGGGAAGTCCCGAAAATTGCGCAGATAAACGTGCCAGCTCCCGTATTGATCTCTGATTTGATATGCCGATCGTCGATTTTTGCACCAACAACAATTAAGGGTGTGCGGATAATGCAACAACACAAGGTTTCTAGGGTTTGTGGTTATTAAAATATATAACTATGGAGGGGTGGGATTTGATCCCCTGACCTCTCCTCAACGATATTGCCTGTTTTAACCAATGCGCCAACCACTTTACATTGGTAAATCCACCGAAACTCAGTATTTTTACCTCTGCACACAGCTCGAGGAGGAGAGAGACTATGGGCACATATTTCGAGGTAGAAGGCAAATTAATTAATATTTTAATGTAGGAACCTTGAATTTTGTAGGAGGGAAAAATTCTCACTTTGTCAGAATTTGACAAATTTTATATGGTCTTTACACCTCTCATCGCCATGAACACAATGGTGTTGTTTGTTTCTTCATCAGAGGTTTGAATTTTTTGGTCATTTCCAGAATGCACGTGCAACCATGATTTCAGCAAAAACACGGAGTGGAAACATGAGCCATGAAATTTTCCCAATGAGGTAAAATTTTGACATTTCAGAATATAGTCAAGTTTATACTTGTTTTTCACGATTTTCCATGGGGATCGCAATGGTGAGATCAAATTAGCCATCTGAGTTTTAGATTTACAGTCCATCCATGGAACAAAATATTTGAGGAATCTTAGGGGAATCTGGAAGATTTCTTTAGCCCAGAATTCTCAACTTCTCAGAATTCGGATTTTGGACAATCGATTCAGCACTACTTGATGCCACAATTCTGATGGTGTCTCCATATTTCTTATTCTCTCATTTCTTATTCTTGTCACTTTTCTAAGTGCCAATGCAAATGTCCACATTCTTGTGCGAGCAACCATCTTCATGTGATCAATGCCTTGAGAGCAATGGTCCGAGTAGCTTCAGCAGTGTGACATCCACTTCTTCAGATGGCCCTTGGTGGTGAGGTATATGATGTGTTCATGTAACTCTTATTTCTACATTATACTGCACAGCTCCTTGTTTGATGTTGATGCAGGATCTTGTTTATTACATGTTGTCATGATTCCTTGCTTCATGTTATGCAGAATCTTTTATGTGATGTACTTGTTGTCATAACTCTTTATGTTATGCTTTGAGATCCCTTGTTGTATGTTGTTGGGATACTCTTGTTGTCATCATGCATGTGTTTTGCATTGAGATCCCTTTTGTGCCTTGTTGGTGGGATGCTCACCTTGCATGTTTTTGTGTCACACTGATAGGAGTCTTTTGATGGAGAATTCCTGTAGTGGAATATCTCTTAGAGCCACTTTTGCGTGAGGGCAATTTTCCTTGGATGATCGAGAAATCATCTCTTGTGTACATTATCATTATTGATAACACATAATGCAATGGCCTACACTAACTTGACACCGGGCCCGGAGACATAGTCCCTCCTAGATGAACTCTATTATCAACGCTTATGTTTTCATGTGTTTATGATTGCCTTGTTCCTCTTCTTTTCCGCATACATATGTATTCGTTAATGTTCTTTTAAAAAGAAATTTTAACACATCATGAAATTAAAAGGTCTTGGAAGGGTCCTTCTTCACACCCAAACCTGGATCAAGTGGTATCAAAGCGGTCTTTGTGTTGATGTGAATTGCAGTGTGAACAATGATAGAGGATAAAAGAGCAATGTACGAGACCATGCTCAACATTTCCAAGAAAGTGGAAATCCTGTATGAAACTCTACAGAAAGAGACAGAGGAAGAGGAGCGATTACAGCGTTAGTTGCAAGCTTCGGAAGAGGCCGTGGATGAATTGAAGCAAAACAAACATAATCTTCAAATAGAGAACGATGAATTGAAGATGTCCCTACATGAAGAGAAAGAGAAAAGACAAAGTTTGCTATGACAACTGCAAGCAAAGGATGAGGCCTTGGAAAATTTGTAATGAGATCCATGTGAGGTAAAAAGTAGTTCCCCATCTTCATGTGTATTTTCTGATGATGATTTTGTTGTGTTTGAAATTCATACCACTTGAATTGGCTCCAAACTGTTGAAGAGAATGGGATATGAAGGGAAAGGCTTGGGCGTTAATGGCCAAGGCATTGTCAATCCCATCAAAGTAGAGGAATTACCTCGTCAAGCAGGACTTGCGTATGTTAGGAAAGAAGTCGGGGAATGTGTTGAAATATTTAGCGTACCACCAACAACGAATGATGAGAAACCCTCATCGGTTCTTTCCAAATCGAAAGAGAAGGTAAAAGATGTTGATTTCCTTTTGATTTCACCATCACATAGTATGATGTCTATTGGAGATTTGGAGATCCCTATTACAGGCACAAACATGAGGCTCCTTATAAGGATGAGGCACGAGGAGAAAGAAGAACTTGGTGTTAATAACCAAGGCATAACTCCACCTTTGGAGGTTGTGCATGAACATCGATTTGTAGGCTCAAGATACACTAAAGGAGAGTGCTCAAAGGTGTTAGATTTGTCCGAGACATTGTCGAGGAAAGTGTATGATGGGAAAAAATTCCCATCATCCCATGGCAGTTTCCATTGCAGGGAGAGAGCTGAGGGAAGCTCTCATCGCCATACTGACATCAGAGTCAGCAAAGGAAGTTATATCCATTTTCGATCTTCGAATGTTCATTTTGATTATGATCATGTTGCTAATGTTGAACGAAGATCAAGGCATCGAAAAACATGTACCTTTGTGGTTTACCTAACCATACCATTTCTAATTGTTGGAAAAAAATGGCAGCACACAAAAGGATGAGGCGTAAAAGACCCTCTCAATAGCATGAAAAGAAGCAGGTTAAGCATATATGGAGGAAGAAGGCCTACTATAGTCATTATGACAGAAATGGCCATCAAAGAGCCATTTGTTGGAAGCTCCATCCAAAGCAGCGCCTTAAAGACAAAGTGTCGGTGTGTGAACCAGGAAGAGCAGTTGTTCGACAAGCAAAACCACCTCAAGGAGGTGACCCATTCACATTGATAAGTGAAAAAAGGTTTTTTTGACATGATGTCCTTTCATGGTCATTATTTTGTAAATCATTTGTTGCATTTTAAAGTGTAAAAGTGATGATGTGTTTCCATCACTTGGTCAACAACAATGATGTTTGGTCATGTTTTGAGTCATATTTTAAACTTTGAAAGTAATGTTATGTTTCCATCACTTCTCAAAACAATAATGTTTGGCCTTATGTATGTAAATCATGTGTTGCAGTGATGAGGTGTTTTCCATCACTTTTTGAAGCAACCATGATGGGTTGGCCTTATTGTCATAACTGGGGTATTGCATCCGTCTTGTTGTAAACTTGACCACTAAGTATGTGTTATAAACTCATGGCAAGTGTGGGTTGTTTGGGTCTTTAGTTGGTCATGTCATTCAAAATGTGTAATTTGCAAACAGTGTACTACAGGTTGCAGAAGTAGCAGGTGTTGGCTCATCGCTTAAGGGTCCGAAGAACGAAGGTGAAGGAGATGGAACCAAGACCTTTTTAGGACATTTGTGATGCGGACAATGTACAAAGAAAGATGTAGATTATTTTCCATGCTTTCAGAGGACCAAAAGCTCCTTAGTAGGGAGGATTGATCCAGATGGCTCCAAAGAGACATAGGACAAAGATGGGTCAAAAATCAAAGTGTTTGGATTATGCTCGAACTAGGACCAGATCGTAGATCTCATCATCCTAATCGCAGTGGTGCTAACAGTTCGTCAAACTGAGCTCGTATGTGAAAGATAGAGCTCTTCAAAGTTTGACATGACAGGGGAAAAGTGGGGCCCACAGTGTGCCACATGGCATCCCAGTAAGCAGGTGGGACCCACATGGCAGCCCATTGGCCATTGACACTTGGTGTTCTCTCATTTGTCTCCTAAACTTGCATAAGAGACAAAAATCATGGAAAATGGTCATTAAATAACCATATAACGAAATATGTTTCAATAGTTATAGAAAAATAACTATATAAAACAATCAAACACATGGTTTCAGGATTATACATACATACATACATACATACATACATACATACATACATACATACA
>APFE030952345.1:9516-36571 GCA_000404065.3 Pinus taeda | reverse complement strand
CATAACCATATATATTATATGCCGCATATAATATATATCACCTCGACTGATTATATGTATGTTGATTATAATATCACCAATATCTATATCGGAAATATGCCACATAAGGCATCGATACATACGCTGCATCGATTGCCGATTTTAATATCACTGATATATATATCGACGAAGTCCTGAAAATTGCACCGATAAATGCACCAACGCCCGTATTGATCGCCGATTTGATATGCCGATCGCTGAATTTTACACCAACAACAATTAAGGGTGTGTTGATAATGCAAAATGGTTTTTAGGGTTTGTGGCTAAAAAAAAATATTTCTATGGAGGGGCAGGATTTGATCCCCTGACCTCTCCTTAACCTTATTGCCTCTTTTAACCAATGTGCCAACCACTTTACATTGGTAAATCCACCGATGAGTTTTTATTTAAACTCAATAATTTTTACCTCTATACACAGTTCGAGGAGAGAGACTAAGAGCATGAATTTCGAGGTAGAAGGTAGATTAGTTAATATTTTAATGCAGGAACCATGAATTTTGCAGGAGGGAAAAATTCTCACTTTGTCAAAATTTGACAAATTTTATATGGTTTTTACACCTCTCATTGCCACAAACACAATGGTGTTGTTCGTTTCTTCACTAGAGGTCTGCATTTTTTTTCATTTCTAGTATGCACGTGGAACCATGATTTCAGCAAAAACAAGGAGTGGAACCATGAACCATGAAATTTTCCCAAGGAGGTAAAATTTTGACATTTCAGAATATAGTCAAGTTTATACTTGTTTTTCATGGTTTTATGCAAGGATCGTAATGGCCAGATCAGATTCACCATCTGAGTTGCAGATTTACATTCCATCCATGGAACAGAGTCTTTGAGGAATCATGGGGGAATCTAGAAGATTCGTTTAGCCCAGAATTCTCATCTTCTCAGAATTTGGATTTTGGACAGTCAATTCAGCACTACTCGATGCCATAAATCTAATGGTGTCTTCATATTTCTTATTCTCTCATTTCTTCTTCTCATCACTTTTCTAAGTGCTAGTGTAGATGTCCACATTCTTGTGCGAGCAACCATCTTCATGCAACCGATGCCTTAAGAGCAATGGTCCGAGCAGCTTCAGCAGTGTGACATCTACTTTTTCAGATGGCCCTTGGTGGTGAGGTATATGATGTGTTCATGTACTTCTTCTTTCTACATTATACTGCACATATCCTTGATTGATGTTCATGCAGGAGCTTGTTTATTACATGTTGTCATGATTCCTTGCTTCATGTTATGCGGAATCTTTTCTGTGATGTACTTGTTGTCATAACTCTTTATGTTATGCTTTGAGATCCCTTGTTGTATGTTGTTGGGATACTCTTGTTGTCGTCATGCATGTGTTTTGCATGAGATCCCTTTTGTGCCTTGTTGGTGGGATGCTCACCATGCATGTTTTTGTGTCATAACGATAGGAGTCTTTTGATGGAGAATTCCTGTAGTGGAATATCTCTTAGAGCCACTCCTGCGTGAGGGCATTTTTCCTTGTATGATCGAGACATTGTCTCTTGTGTACATCATCATTATTGACAACACATAATGCAGCGTCCTACACCATGTTGACACCGAGGCCTAGAGACGTAGTCCCTCCTAGACGAACTCCGTTATCAACGTTTATGTTTTCATGTGTTGATGATTGTCTTGTTCCTCTTATTTTCCACGTATATATGTATTCGTTAATGTTCTTTTAAAAAGAAATTTTAACACATCACGAAAGTAAAAGGTCTTGGAAGGGTCCTTCTTCACACATGGACCTAGATCAACTATCTAGAAGTCAAAGAAAATAATATAAATATCATGTGAGAACTGATTCTAAAGAATGTAGGCTAGGTACACTTGAGGCTATTGATAACCAGTAATAAAACATTCAATTACTTCTAGAATTACCTTAATTCAGATCTTATAATACAAAAATGAGAATAATAATTTAATATATAAATAAATGCATTACAAATAGTGCATATGCAATACAGTTTTAAACAAAAGAGTCATATAAATGTTAGTACAATAAATACAGAGAATCATAATAAAGAAATTGTTGGGTGTGGATCTTGATTATCTTTTATATTCAAAGGTATCACCACATTGGACTCCAGTTCATAATGGGGAAACAACACTACCTGTAAAATATTCGCTACAGGGGGGGTCTGGCAGGGCAGCTGTGACCTTTTGGGAGCCTGCCCCTGGTGGGGGGATTGGGGGTAGCACCCCCGAAGCTAAGCATAGATGTAAAATTTCCTTGTAAAATGTTGTAATTTCATAGTCAATCTGGGCCCTTCATTAGGCGGAGATCTGACGGTAGAAGTTATGTTTAATTCAGGGTTTTTTTCCCTAGAAGGCAACCCCTCGCCATACATGAGGGAATTGTATTACATCTATGTAGATTTGTATTCTGAGTGAGGAAGAGAGACGAGATTGAGAGTGAAGAGGGAATTGTTGTGGATCTATTGTAGGTTGTATCTCTTCAATTTGCTGGATAATATAAAAAGAAGGATTGGCTGTTTCTTCGTGGACGTAGCCCAAACTAGGTGAACCACGTATATTTGTGTCTCTCTTGTTTTATGCATTTTCTATGTTTATATTTCTGCAATATTTTATGTGTTCCATTTCTCTGTAATATATAATTTTCTAACTAGTATTAGAGCTAAAGGTATTTTTTGTTGATAAACTTGTAGGAGAGAAGGGTTCCTAGTTCGAGTGGGAGTAATGGCAGAAGATGGTAGGTTTAGGGTTGAAAAATTCAATGGCCAAAATTACCAATTGTGGAAGATGCAGATGGAAGATTATTTGTACTAGAGAGATCTATACCAACCATTGAGCAGAAAGACAAAGAAGCCGATGAGTATGACAGACACAGAATGGGATATTCTCATCAGAAAAGCACTTGGAACAATACGACTATGCCTAGTGGCATCAGTAGCATTTAATATTCAAAGGAAATGAAAATAGAGGGTTTAGTGTTGACATTGGCCAAATTATATGAAAAACCCTCGGCCTCAAATAAGGTATTTCTTATGAAGCGTTTATTTAATATGAAGATGTCAGAAGGTGGATCTATTGCTGATCATTTAAATGAGCTTAATACAGTTACTAGTCAGTCAAGTTCTGTAGGGGTAACTTTTGATGATGAAGTTAGGACTTTGTTATTTCTGTGCTCATTACCAGAAAGTTGGAATGGTTTAGTTATGGCAATTAGTAACCCTATCTCTAGATCTAGTACTTTAAAGTTTGATGATGTTGTTGGTGCAATCCTTAGCGAGGAAATGCGATGAAAAATCTCCGGTGAGACATCAGGTAATGCTTTGACTACAGAGACTAGGGGAAGAAAAATGGAAAGAGGAAGGAGCCCTGGATATCACAGTAAGTCAAGAAAAGGCAGATCTAAGTCCAGATCGGGGATAGTGTGCTGGAAATGCGGGAAAAAAGGACACCCGAAGTTTCAAGTCTTGAAAGGGAAAAGAAGGAGATGTGCAACAAGAAAATAATTATGAAGGTGAATGTAACAGGTGATGTGTTGCAAGATGCTTTGATTCTTTCATTAAAAAATATTATTGATGCTTGGGTGGTAGATTCAGGGGCCCCATTCCATGCCACACCTGATAGGAAATAATTTTATGATTATGTTCAAGGAGATTTTGGACAGGTTCGATTGGGTGATGATAAACCCTGTAAAATCATTGGAATGGGTACAATTTTCATAAAACAGCAAAATGGAAATCAGTGGCTATTGAAGGAGGTAAGACATGTTCCAGATCTGAAGAAAAATATGATTTCAACAGGGCAATTGGGAGGTGAAGGTTGTGTAACTACTTTCACAGATAAAACCTAGAAGTTCACTAAAGGATCCCTGGTAATAGAGAAAGGTAGAAAGGTTGGTACATTGTATTTATGCAATGGTATTTATAATTCTATTAATGCTTTAACCTCTACAGGAGAATATACGACATTATGGCATCATGGGCTTGGGCACATGAGTGAGAAGGGGATACAAATTCTTCACTAAAGAAATTTTTTGCCACGTTTGAAGCATGTTGATTTAAAATTCCGTGAGAACTGTGTTTATGGAAAATAGAAGAGAGTCAGATTCCTTAGAGTTGGGAAAGAAAAGAAGAGTGAAAAAGTAGATCTTGTGCATATATATGTATGGGGACTTGCTCAGGTATCATCTCTTTGTGGTTCTCATTATTATGTTACTTTTATTGATGATGCAACCAGAAAAACCTAGATTTATTGTATTCGAAATAAATTTGGTGTACTTGATACTTTCAAGAAATGGAAATATTTGGTTGAAAATGAGACAGGAAAAAGGTTGAAGTGTCTTAGATTAGACAATGGAGGTGAATATCGCAGCAAAGAGTTTGATAGGTACTATTTAGAGAATGCAATTGGTAGAGAAGACAGCTCTAGGAACACCACAAGAAAATGGTGTGTCAGAAAGGATGAACAGGACAATCATGGAGCGTGCAAGGTGCTTGAGATTGCATGCAAGATTGTATTTACAATTTTGGCCAGATGCTATAAATACTGTTGTTTATCTAATAAAAAAAGGGCCTTCAAGTTCCTTGGATGGTGGTATTCCAGAGGAGGCATGGATAGGTGAAAAGGTAAACTACTCTTTTTTCAAGACTTTTGGTTGTGAAGCCTTTGTCCACATTAATAAAGAAAATAGAACAAAGCATGAGGAAAACCCAAAGAAATGTACCTTTATTGGATGTGGCATTAATGATTTTGGTTATCGCTTTTATGATTATCAAAAACACAAAATCATTAGGAGCAGAGATGTCATATTCAATGAAAAGGTTTTGTATAAGGATCAGCTACAGGAAAAGAAACAGGAAAAAGAAAACAAAGAATACATAGTGCTTGACAAGATCACAGGAAAAGGGATGGTGCTTGAAAATAATAATGATCAATAGCCAGAAAAACAACCACAACAGCAACAAGCACCTCAAACACTTGAAAGTGTTGTTAGAATATCTACCAGGATAAGTAGACCCCCTGAACAAAACTCTCCTTCGTTATATTATGTAATGTTGACTAATTCTGGTGAACCAGAATGTTATGAAGAAGCAATACAGGTAGAAACTAGGAAGAAGTGGGAGCAAGCCATGAAATAAGAGATGGATTCCTTAGCACATAACCAGACTTGGGACTTAGTGAGGTTGCCTACAGGTAAAACAACATTGCAGAATAAATGGGTTTACAAGTTGAAGGAAGAAGATGGAGGTAGAAAAAGGTATAAAGCTAGATTTGCGGTGAAAGGGTTTGCACGGAAAAAGGGTACAGACTTTGATGAGATATTTTCTCCTGTTGTTAAAATGACTTCAATCAGAACTATTTTAAGTCTAGTAGCAGCTGAAAATTTACATCTTGAGAAATTAGATGTAAAGGCATCCTTTCTCCATGGGGATTTGGAGGAAGAGATATGTATGCAGTAGCCAAAAGGATATGAGGTAAAAGGGAAAAAGAAACTAGTGTGTAGGTTGAAGAAGAGCTTGTATGGCTTAAAACAGGCTCCAAGGTAGTGGTATCTAAAATTTGACAGGTTTATGTCTGAACAAGGTTATACTAGATGTCACTCTGATCATTGTGTTTATCTCAAAAGGAAAAATGATGGCAGCTATATTATATTGTTATTGTATGTAGATGACATGCTTATTGTAGGTTCTAACATGCAGGAAATAAATATTCTCAAAAGAAAATTGGCAAACTCATTTGCAATGAAGGATTTGGGTGCTGTAAAACAAATCCTTGGTATGAGAATAACTAGAGACAGGAATAATCGCAAATTAACATTGTCTCAAAATGAGTACATAGAAAAGGTGTTGAAAAGGTTTAATATGTAGAATGCAAAACCAGTTAGTATACCATTGGATAGTCATTTCAAATTAAGTAAGGAGGAATGTCCCAAGTTTCAGGAGGAAATGACTCATATGTCTAAAGTTCCATATGCTTCAGCAGTTGGAAGCTTAATGTATGCAATGGTTTGCACAAGGCCTGATATTGCACATGCAGTGGAAATTGTAAGCAGGTACATGAACAATCCAGGAAAAGAACATTGGATGGCGATGAAGTGGATTCTCAGGTATTTCAGAGGTACCACAAATCAAGCATTATGCTTTGGTGGTTCAAACATTGCTCTACAGGTATATGTTGATGCAGATATGGCGGGTGATAGAGATAACAGGAGGAGCACAACAAGGTATGTAATTGTTGTAGGTGGAACAACTGCCAGTTGGGTCTCAAAACTGTAAAGTGTTGTTGCACTCTCAACAATAGAACCAGTGTATGTTGTTGCTACAGAGGCTGGAAAAGAAATGATTTCGTTACAAAGGTTTCTGGATGAATTGGGTAAGAAGCATGAGTTGGGCAAGTTATACAGTGACAGCCAGAGTGCCATACATCTTGTAAAGAACTCTGCATTTCATTCCAAGACTAAAAATATACAACTCAAGTACCATTTCATATAGTTAGCGTTGGAAGATGGACAACTGAAGCTGGAAAAGATACACACTAGCCAAAATCCTGGAGATATGTTAACCAAAGTTGTAACGAGGGAGAAACTAAGAATTTGCTTAGTTTTAATTGGTCTTCAAGTATGATGAATAATATGAGAAACAACCAGGTCCAAAGTGGATTCATTGTCTAGCAAATGAAACAACGGTGGAGTTTCTATAATCAATCTCCAAGTGAGAGATTATTGGGTGTGGAGCTTGATTATCTGTTGTATTCAAAGGTATCACCACATCAGACTCCAGTTCGTAATGGGGTGACAACGCCACCAATAAAATATTCATTGCGGGGGGGGTCTAAAGGGGGGAGTGTCTGCGACCTTTTGGAAGCCCCCCTCCCTGGTGGGGGGATCGGGGGCAATGCCCCTGAAGCTAAGAATAGATGTAAAATTTCCTTGTAAAATGTTGTAATTTCATAGTCAATCTGGGTTGTTCATTAGGAAGAGATATGATGGTAGAAGTTATGTTTAATTTAGGGTTTTTTTCCCTAGAAGGCAACCCCTCACTATACATGAGGGAATTGTATTCCGTCTATGTAGATCTATATTCTGAGTGAGGAAGAGAGAGGAGATTGAGAGTGAAGAGGGAATTACAACAGATCTATTGTAGGTTGTATCTCTTCAGTTTGCTGGATAATATAAAAAGAAGGACTCGCTGTTTCTCCATGGACGTAGCCCAAACTGGGTGAACCACGTATATCTGTGTCTCTCTTGTTTTATGCATTTTCTGTGTTTATATTTCTGCAATATTTTATGTGTTCCATTGCTCTGTAATATATAATTTTCTAACATCAATAACTAAATCACACACTATCTATGAATACACGGAACCATTACTAACTTTGTAAGTACACAGAAGAAAGTATGTTATCGATAAGGGCTTCATTCCACATCAACTCATAATTAATCTTAGGAAGAGTATATATACTCAGAGAAAGAAAATTAGATAACAAAGAAATGGAAACCAAACGTAATATTCCAACATATACACACATTAACCAATGTTATAGTTTCTTTAATCATCTTGTATTAAAAATTTGCCAAAATAAGCAAAGGACTTTACATGTATGCGTAATTTAGATGTAGAGTTCGACAAGAGTTTTTGCAATGAACCAAATTTACTTTCAATAGAAAAAAAACACAATTTAGTGCATAGCACGTAGCATCATAGCAAAATAAAGAAAAAAATAGAGCATCATAGCAAAAATCAAATTTTAATATTTCAAACTGCGATAAATCGACTTTAAGGAAGTAATTGAAGAAGGACGTGGGTGGGGAAACACAGAAATTGCATAAGCTCAAAATTAGCACTCCTTAACCTTTCAGTGATCATATAATTCTACAATATACACCATATATAGTGACCTTGATCATAGAAGGAAAGGGGCCTTTTTCCAACCGTATGCTCTTTTTCCCATAATCAATGAGAGATTCTTTTGACACGGAAAGAGGCCATGAATTGTTTAGGTCTAGACACATACTGAAGTAGTCATTTTTTCTTCCATTTACACAAATTACATAAAACCCTACGAAAACCCCACAGAAAAAATTTACTGAAGGTGTTTAAAAACACGGGTAGAGAAGCTTAACAAAGGCACAATAATCCATCTAGCTAAATGTGTTTAAAAATTTAGGAAGCGAAGCTGGTAGGACATGTGTCCTACTTTCCATTCGTTTCATCGACTTCCTCCATGTCAACATGCCACAAGAACCACAAATGCTATGAAACTCTTAGTTGCAACTCCAAATCACACATAATGACCTGCAAGATAGGAAATAACACCATCATGGGGTTAGACTCATTAAATATTGCACAAAACAAGTAAAATGCTCCCAAGTTTTGAGAACATATCTAATCTACCTGGAAAAAAAAAACCTTTTGGAGCATGAAATGGTCATATCCAGTGTCAAGCCAAGCTAAATCCGCAACAAGGTCAAACGTTGATGAATACCCCAATTGTTGGTGTGTGATAGAAAAGACCAACCAACCCAATAAACTAAACAAAATGAAATATCACAATTGAGCAATGTCTCCAACAAGAAACAATCATGCGCCATAACCCACTATCCGCAATGCAAAGAATGGTGATGGCGGAAACCAACATTGTAGCAGGGCCATGCAAGTACCCAAGAGCCGAAATGATCAACAACCAGCCCTGAGTAGAATAACATGGTGTGTTCGAGAATCCTCCAAGGAAAATGCCAAAACAAACCCTAATCCGCCCTAAACCACCTAATCCAGTCAACATGTGTTGTGAAGAGGCGGTTGCATGTGTAAGAGAGGTCTCGTACAACAAAGGAGGCTTACTTGGCATGATGAGGTGTGAGATGGGAGGAGTTCAGATAATGGCATCCCTCCCCTAACCTTCAAATATACTCCAATCGGTTTGATCATTGACCATGTTTCTCACAATGCAATTATCTCATTGTTGATGTAGGAGGTTGACAAAAATGGGGTGGTAGTCTAGAATTAGACTACTGGTTAACTTTGTGACCAATTAGTTGCGCATTGGCGGATCTTGTATGTGGATTTTTCCTGAGCGTCCCTCTTACTTGAATAATCATCGTCGCTCCTTCTTTGACTTTTTCCTTTGTCAGGCACTTCAATCTGTGCCATTGATTTCACTCCTTCTAATCCAATGGATATCATGTCACCCACTCGCCAACTAGCTCAGCCGATCTCCACCTTCAATCAATCCCACTCGATCCAACGGCTCTCGCGTAATCTCGCGTGAAATCTTGCATGATCGATATCAGGTTGAGAGCACGCGAGAAAAGTGTTTTCCTCGTGCTACATGTTGATGACTAAGGTTAATCAAGCGACTTGGAACAATACCATTTACCATTTCTTAAGCACATGAGATACCACTTACCACTTGTGAATATTGCCCACGTGCTAAATAAATAACTTTAAGAAACAAGGTTTAATAGAGATTTATCTCAATCTCATAATAAAGCCTTAACACTAATTGACAGTGATTAACAATAAAACACATAAATGGAAATAATACCCGATTAGGGTCCAGAATACCAATCCATAGATTCGAGAGAATTTCACACCAAGAATAATACACCATGCCACACTTAATCATTTTATTCAATAAAATAGAAATTACAGAGTCTTGCCCTCTTGGCTCAATTAAAACAATTAGTCTGACCTCTGTTCACTCTCCAACCCTATCTCTCACACACCTCTCACTTACTTACTCTATTCTCAATCATCCAATCTCTCTTTCATTACATTCTTTCCTCTTTTATGAATCAAATCCTATCCTAACTGCATTGACAACTCAGTCTCTATTTTTATCAACTCAACCATTAATCCCTATTATCAAGCTCTGATACACACCTATACTAACAACTTATCTCCTATTCTAAAAATAATACAATATTCTAATTATTACAATAATTGGAGTAAATATAATTTTCGAGAGATCCAACCCTCTATACTAAGAATTGATTTTGACCACTCAGGTCAATGAAATTCATCTCTTTTTAGCCACAACATGTGAATATACAATCACATTGTTGGCTAATTTTGGATGCTCCTACATCAGACTCTTGAGGAAGAAAAGAATCCTTTGTCAAACTTTCAAGATTGACTCCATACTTTTGTAATTCTATGGTTGTTATCCAACTGGCATCCTCCATTGGTTTTCCCCTCCATTTGACTAAATATTGAAAATAAACCTATCCCTTTGTTCTTTTGGATACTCTTTTCTCCAAAGTAGCTTCCACCTCTTTCTTGACTCTCTTTGGCATTTGTTCTTCCCAATTTAAAGTTTGAACTTCATCTCCTGTAGGTTCCTTTTGTAGCTCTGACTCTGTCTCCTTGTATGGATACAATTCTGCAACATTGAAGATAGGTGATATTCCAATCCCTTATGGCAATTCAATTTCATAAGCATTAGCTGAAAACTTCCTCATAATTCTGCATGGCCCTATCTTTGTCATCTCTAGTTTATTGTAAGTCCCAATAGGAAATATTTCTTTTCTCAAGTATACCATCACTAGATCTCCCACTTGGAATTATTTTTCTCTCCTCATATTAGCTCTTTGTTTGTATTTTCCATTGCTTTCCTGCAATCTATCTTTAAAATCTTATTGTAGTCTCTACATCTAGTCTGAACACTCTTTAGCTTTTGCATTTCTTGTCTCATGTTTACCCAAATTTCTGAGTTCATACACCCCTCTTGGATTCATTCCAAAAACAATCTGAAATGGACTCATTCCAGTACTTCGGTTTGGAGTGTCATTATAGGAAAACTCAGCTTGAGCAAGTGCTAAATCCCACTTCTTAAGATTATTATACACTTAACTTCTCAATATGTTTCCCAAGCTTTTGTTTACCACTTCTGTTTTTCCATCTGTTTGAGGATGATATGCTGAAATGAAACTAAGGTGGCACCTATTTTCTTCCAAAAAGTTCTCCAAAAATGACCAACAAACTTTGTATCCCTATCAAACACAATACTTACACACAATCCATGTAACCTTACAACCTCTAAATAAACAGATTAGCAATATGTGTTGCATTACTAGTCTTTTTACATGCAATGAAATGTGCCATTTTGGAAAATCTATCTACTACAACATAAATGGAATCATTCCCTCTTTGAATTCTAGGTAACCCCAAAAAAAAGTCCATACTAATTACATCCCATGGTCGGTTTGGTATTAATAATGGCTGGTACAATCCTGTATTTTGGCTTCTCCCTTTAGCATGCTAACAGATTGTGCACTTCTCAACAAATTTCTTAACATCACTTTACATCTTTGGCTAATAGTAAAAAGCATTTACCCGAGCAAAGGTTTTGTCTTGTCCAAAGTGACTAGATAATCCTCCACTGTGTTTCTCCGTGATTATGTTTTCCCTCATAGAACATTTGGGAGTGCACAATTTGTTACCTTTAAACAGTAAACCTCCTTGGATAAAATAATCTAACCACTGACTTCTATTATGAACTATTGGATTTTGTACAACTGCATAAATATCTTTGAATTCTACATCATCTTTATACATATCAACCATTTCTTCAAATCCTACAACACCAACTCTTAATTCTTGTACAATGAAATTTACCCTGCTTAAAGAAACAACAACTTTTTTCAACTTACCACTTGTGTGTTTTATCACAAAAGTAAAACTCTATAAAAACTCTACCCACTTGGCATGTTTCTAGTTCAATTTTGGCTGGTTGTTTATGAACTGTAATGCATGAGTGTTAGAATATAATGCAAACTCCTTTGGTAGCAAATAATGTCTCCATTTTTTTAAAGCTTGCATAATAGCATAAAATTATTTATCATAAGAAGAATACTTCTTCTTAGCTTCATTTAGTTTCTCACTAAAGTAGGCTATTGGTCTTTGTTCCTGACTCAAAACTACTCCAATTTCAACTCCACTAGCATCAATTTCAACTTGGAAAACTTTCCCAAAATCAAGTAAAGCTAAAACTAGTTTCTCTGTAATTTTCTTCTTCAACAACTTAAAATTTCATTATGCTTCTTTTGTCCACTTGAATGGTTGATTAGTCTCTTTGATTTTTTCAATAATTGGTGCACAAACCTGACTAAAACTTTTGATAAATTTTCTATAAAAACTTGCAAGACCATGAAAGCTTCTAAGCTCAAATATGTTTCTTGGAATAGGCTAGTTCTAAATTGCTTGGGCTTTCTCTAGATCCATTTTCATTCCTTCTTTAGAAACTACAAATCCCAAATAGATTAATTATTCTTTCATGAAACTACATTTCTTTAGATATATCAGCAATTTCTCTTTTTGCGGAGCTCTTAAAACCAACTTACGATGCTCCAGATGTTCTTCTTTGCTTCCACTGAAAACTAGAATACCATCAAGATAAATAATGACAAACTTTGCTGCATATTCCTTCAAGACTTCATTCATTAATCTCATGAATGTGCTAGGTGCATTAGTGAGTCCAAAAGGCATCACTAACCATTCAGACAATGCCCTATTTGTTTTAAATGCAGTCTTCCATTCATCTCCTTCTCTAATCCTTAGTTGATGATATACACTCTTCAGATCTATTTTAGAAAAATACTTTGACCCACTTAAACAATCCATCAAATCATCCATGCGTGGTAAAGGAAATCTATACCTAATAGTAATATTGTTTATGGCTCTGAAATCTGTACACATACGCCATTCACCGCCTTTCTTTTGAATGAGTATTGTTGGTACAACACATGGACTCAGACTCTCTCTGATTAATCCCTTATCCATCAGTTCCTGTACTTGTCTTCCAATGTCTGCATTTCCTTGAGGAGTTAACCTGTATGTTGCTTTGTTTGGAAAACTTGCTCCGGGTATTAGATCAATATGATGACTAATACTCCTGATGGGTGGTAATGCATTTGGCAACTCATCCATAATAATATCAACAAAATCATTCAACGGAGTTTTGATTTCTTCAAATAAATCATCTAAGTTTGTGGAAGTTAAAATTACCTTAGCTCTCCTTATGACAGCAAAATGCATCTGTTCATCCTTCTTGACTTCTTGTAGCAAATCTTTTCCACTCATCAGCATAACATTGTTTCCAGGCGCTTCTTTGCCTTCTTCATCCTTCAATGGTAGCAGTGTGTGCTTATTTCCATCCTTCTCCAAAGTGTAAGCATTTCTTCTCCCATCATGAATAACTTTATGATAAAACTTCCAAGGTCTTCCTAGCAACACATGGCATACATCCATTGGCATTACATCACACAATACCACATCCTTATAAGTACCAATCTATATCTCTACCTTGCATTGTTCTATCACAATAAGATGATGTCCTTTTTATAGCCATGATACTTTGTAAGGAGTAGGGTGTACTATTTTCACTTTTCCTAACTTATCCACCATTTCTATAGAAACAAGGTTATCAATGTTTCCACTATCAATTATCACTTTACAACATTTTCTTTGAACTTGCATGTAGTTCTGAATAAACTCTTTCTCTGAGATGGTTGTCCTGTCTCTTTCTCTGCCTTAAGCAATACCCTTTTCAACAACAAGGATTGTCCTACTTTAGGTGATTCTTCCTTGTTTGCAATTTGATATTTTTCTTCCATTGCCTCAGCCACATTCACATTCCTCTGATTTGTTACTTTATTATGAGGACAGTCCCATGATCCATGTCCCCATTATCCACGTGCAACACCGAATTTCTCTTCCTCGGCCTCTTCATATGGGTGGAAATATTCCTCTACTAAATTCTCCTCTCTGTGGTGGTATACTACTTGAACCTCCTGCTTCACCCTCAGGGTGCTGAAATCTTGATTTCGTAGTTCCTCTACCTCTTGCTTAACTTTTTCCTCTATTCCTCTGATTTTTCTTCCTCAACATATTCTCTTCTGCCTTCAAAGCTACTTGATAGGCATCTTCAATTGTCTTCAGACTCAGCAAGTTGATTTCATCCTATATGTCATATCTCAACCCATTTATGTATCTCTCTACCTTTTCTACATCATCCTTTGCATGTCCTCCTCTAATGTTCAACTTATAAAATTCTTCTATGTATTCTTTGATAGTCATTCCTTTTTGCCTCAAATTTTGTAACTGTTTGAAAATATTTAACTGATAATATTTTGGCATAAATTTGGCTTTCAATCTACTTACCATTTTATCCCATTGTTTGATCTCGGGCTTTCCCTTTCTCCCTCTGGATGTTTGTAATTCATCCCACCAGATAGTTGCATGACCCTTCAATCTGGTAACTGCAAATTTCACATTATTTTTATCATCAACCTCCTCATTGTCAAAATACCTGTCTTATGAATTGATCCAGTTCATCAATTCTTCTACATTGAGATTCCTGTCATACAAAAGCATTTCCACCTTTAGTCTTCCACTTGCTTTGGCCAATATCTTGAGAACTTTGGAAACTTCACTTTCATCCTCTTCTTCTTCCTCAGAAGATTCTTCTGCAACACTAGCATCTCCTTCATCAGGTGTTCTCCTTTGAGCAGTATCCATTGTCTCCATCCTTGTACGTTGATTTTGGATCTCATCCAGCAAAATTGCATTCGCTATAGGTCTTCCCTGAGCTATGCCAACTCCTCTCCTCGGTGGCATGTTTACTGTAGCAAAACGTATTCCTTACTCTGATACCAAAATGATGTAGGAGGTTGACGAAAATGGGGTGGTAGTCTCGAATTAGACTACTGGTTAACTTTGTAACCAATTAGCTATGCATTGGTAGATCTTGTACATGGATTTTTCCTGAGGGTCCAACTTACTTGACCAATCATCGTCGGTCCTTCTTTGACTTTTCCCTTTGTCAGGTGCTTCAATCTGCACCCTTGATTTCACTCCTTCTAATCTAATGGATATCATGTCACTCACTCGCCAACTAGCTCGGCCAATCTCCACCATCAATCAATCCCGCTCAATCCAACGACTATTGTGTAATCTCACGTGAAATCTTCCACAACCGATATCAAGTTGAGAGCACACAAGAAAAGTAGTTTTCTCGTGCTATGTGTCGATCGCTAAGGCTAATCACGCGACTTGGAACAATACCATTTACCATTTCTTAAGCACATGAGATATCGCCTACCACTTGGGAATACTGCCCACGTGCTAAATAAATAACTCTAAGAAACATGGTTTAATATAAGTTTAGCTTAATCTCAGAATAAAGGCTTAACACTAATTGATAGTGATTAACAATAAAACACATTAATGGAAATAATACCCGATTAGGGTCCAGAATGTCGATTCGTAGATTCAAGATAATTTCACACCAGGGATAATACACCAAGCCATAATTAATCAATTTATTCAATAGAATAGAAATTATAGAGTCTTGCCCTCTTGGCTCGATTACAACAGTTTGTCTGAACTCTGTTCACCCTCCAACCCTGTCTCTCACACACCTCTCGCTTACTTACTCTATTCTCGATCATCTAATCTTTCTGTCATTACATTCTTTCCTCTTCTATGAATCAAATCCTGTCCTAACTGCATTGACAACTCAATCTCTATTTTTATCAACTCAACCATTAATCCCTATTCTCAAGCTTGGATATACACATATACTAACAACTTATCTCTTATTCTAAAAATAATACAATATTCTAATTATTACAACAATTGGAGTAAAGATAATTTTCGAGAGATCCAACCCTCTCTACTAAGAATTGATTTTGACCACTCAGGTCAATGAAATTCATTTCTTGTTAGCCACAACATGTGAACATACAATCACATTGCTGGTTAAGTCTAGATGCTCCTACATCAATTGTCATTATTTTTAGACTCCTCTAACGTGGTATCGACAAGATATGCAGAACAAAGGAGCCTAGGGCTTTAAGAATCAATAAGGATGCAATTTGTCTGCCATTTTTATGTCACCTACATGAAAGTTCTATTGGAACTATCACTATCATAATAAATGCAACCATGAATTTCTCAACTAGTCTGTGCACGAAATTAAAGATGAGGATGGGAAACACGCCATTGGTGTGAAATATGTATTATGAAGTGTTCCATCATTATGAAAATGCCAATTTTTTGGGGAGTGCATTCTTTTAATGTGTGATGTAATTTTTTTTTTTTATCAAAATTGTGTAATTTAAGATTGTGATTTATTTTCAAATTTAAATTTAGTTTTTATTAATAAAAAAATATTTAAAAATTTAAAAATCAAATACAAATTTTTTTTTTTATTTTTTGTTTGTTTGTTTGTTTTTTTTCTTTCTAATAAGTTGTTATTACCTGTACAATTATGAATATCTCCCTAGTTAAGAGGGAGTGTTGATAAATGTAACTAGTTTCGGTCTTCATAATTGTTGTACTCATTTCAATATGTATCCTATGTAACAAACAGGAAAAGGAAACAAAATTTATATAAGGTTAATGGAGGAGTTGAGGATTGTACCCTCCACCCCACAGAAAGGCTGAGTATTAATGAAGGGTGCATGGTTAAGCATGCATGCTATATTTATTATACCACCCATGACATATGAAAAATGCAAAGGGAGAGGAATGAGATATGTCCAAGGGAGTTAGGATCCTATGAGGAAACTGTCAAAAGTTATGGGAATGGAGGCATGGTTAGATGCAGAGAGAAATTTCAGGGGTTGGGGGGAGGGGGTGTGAGCTTGCAACAAATGTTTTAATTTATATTACGAATTTAAATGGTAGTTTAGCCATGGAGTGTCTGGATGATAGTATACTAATATTACTGAAGCAAAGTGTAGGATGGGCGAGCGCAATTCAAGTGTGATCTCAGTGAGGATTGGGGAGTAGCAAGTTGACTAAAAAATATGGAAATCAGTTGGATGACACTTGCCATAGTTTAGATAGAGTTAGGCTCACTGATTCACATATCATTCCCTCAAAGGATCGCCCCTACTATAGGTTGGCTTTCATTTGCAGAGTAATTCTTAATTCCCTTTATATTATTCATTTAGGTATTGGTGTTATGATTGGTGTTTGGGTTTTGGTTCCAAGTTTGTATCATGGTGGTGAATTTGTTGAAAATAATACTGAGAGGGGGGGTGAATCAATATTATCATATCAATAATTTAATTTTCAAAACTGATTTGTATATGCTACTTCAGTTTAGTGAACTAGCGTGTATATGCAACTATACTTAATGAAACCAGTGTATATGTAGATATATTTTGATTTACCCACATTATCATGTAGTGAACTTTAATCAGTATATCAGGAATTCATTACACAGTGTAGTAAAAGAAGAATAAAGCATCACACATAAGCAACACACATAAGCACCAAGATATAAGGTGGAAACCTAATGTGGGTGAAAACCACCTGCTCTAATCGTCTCTGTCTTCTTTTAATAATAAGAAGATTTTGTTTACAGTTTTTGTACTAGTGCAATTTTATACCAGTACGCAGGCTTCTACCTGCAGAAGGCTACAACCTTCTCTCGTTCTCTAGCTTCTATTAGAAGGGAGCTACAACCCCCTAGCTCTTGTACTAACTGATATGTTTACTAGTACATAGGTGCTGGCCTACAGAAGGCTACAACCTTCTCCTTTCTTCCAGGGACCACGTTTCATAATTTTTTAGACTGGATCCATCAACAACTTCATTCAATCATCAAATATATCTACATCAACCAATCTCCTTCAGAACCGAACCGATCAATCAATTTGATCATTCAAAATGTTGTCACTAGAATACAGTAACCGAAACTATAACAACAAATAGAAGCAACTAAAACATATTTTAAAAGGTATACGCTACTTCCATGTGTCGAACCTGCATGCATACACGCTTTCCTCAAATCGAACCAGCATACATATCTGCAAATCAAATTTATGATTTCTACGTTGCTTTGATATGAAGAACCAGCGTGTATACACTTCTTTTCTAAAGTGAACCTATGTATAGATCTGTAAATGATGATTTAAACATTACAACTATTCCAGACTTCAGTCATACCCAGATCATCATATTTATAGACTACAACATGCGCCAGTTATTCAGATATATGATCAAACCACATAACTATAATTGACTTCAAGCCTTAAGATCCTGATACATCATTAGTTCTTATCTTTCATCAAATGCTAAGGTTCATCCTTGGTTCAGATCAAGCACAACAGCATAAGCCAATAACCTGCATATTGGATCTTCACAAGTATGAACAAGTTCAAGAGGCTTACTAGCTGACCCTTCCTTTTCGATGAAGTGAGATCTGGTTTGCTTACCGAATTGACATGATTTGCATATAGTATTTCAGGAATGTTGATATCTGGAAGATCACAAACAACCTGGAATCTGCATGCTTTTCTTATTTTAGAAAAGCTTAGATGCCCCAATCTTTTGTGCCATAGCCAGTTTTCATCATTTTTGCTTAGATAGCACTGGTGTTGTACTCCCTTGAGTATGTATAGGTTGTTTGGAGTTTTTGTAATTTTGATCATAGTTTCTCCTGTATCAAGCTCATGAACAACACATATATTTGATCGAAACACTACTTCATTTCCTTGACCACACATTTGATTCACACTCAACAGGTTATGCTTTAAGCCATCAACATACATAACATTCCCAACTTTAACTTTTTCTTTCAAGAAAACAGAGCCTTTACCTTTTATGATAGCATGAGTGTTATTTCCAAATGAGACACTCTTTTCCTTTTCTAAGGCATTATATGAGTGTAGTTTTTCTTTGTCACATGTCATGTGTTTTGAGCATCGACTGTCGATGTACCACTGGTTTTCTTATCCTTCGACATACGAGGCTATACCACATCTTTTTGTTCGTGGTTCTTTCTTTCTCCATATTTTGGGATTTAATGGAGTTTTCTCCTTTTGAGATATTTGCCGAAATTTACTCCTGCATTCAGATTCTTCATGGCCAAAGTTGTTACAAAATTGAGCATCCTATTTCATTTTCAAGAAGAGAAAAGTTATTATAGGAACTTTTCTTGATCCTTGTCACATTCCTTTGATATCATGCTTCTCTAGTAATGATGATTTTGTAAGAAACAAATTGAGCAGCTTTGTGTCCAAAATTATGACATGAGACACATTGATCATTAAAGAAGTTCCTACGATTATCAAATCTACTGACCTAGTGATTGTAGTTTCTATTGATATTTGTCTTTGAAGCAAATTGAGTAAGATTTACCTGTGGTTGATTGTGGCTTCTGTTCATCCTTGAAGCAAATTGAGCCTGATTTACCTGGTGATCTGCTTTATGCCTTTACTAACAATTGTCAAATTGTTCAATGCTCTTTGTTGCATCAAGATAGCTTTTAGTGGAGGTTGACGACTTCTGTGATTGAGATGCTTCTTATGTATATCCAAGACCTATCTTTATCAGAGTAGGACGCTGCACTTTGATAATTTCATTTAAGGTTTCTGATCCTTTAGCAAATCTAATATTGAGAGATTTTGTTTTCTCAAGATCCTTTCTTAGACCCACAATTTCACATTCTATTTTTTCATTGTGTTTTTCTCGTTTAGAAAGTTGGTATGTTAAGGTATCTATAATCATATTCTTTTCTTCTAAACAGATTTTGAGTTTAGAGATTTCTTCATAAAGGTCATCTTCATCTAAAGCATCCAAAAAGTCATCATCTTCATAAACCATCAGAAGTCTATAGCCATTACTATTTTCATCTTCATCACTATTTGATAAACAATTGCTATCTTCATGAGTATAGTAGCTCTTTTTACTTACACTTCGTTTTCTATTCCATTTTGTTGATTCCTTCCCTTTATCATATTTATCTTTATGAGGACATTTGGCAGCATAATGATTGACTCTACCACATGCAAAACATTTGAAAGGTATTTTACCTCTAAATATTCTGGAACCCTATTGAAGCTTCTTGACAAAGGTTACTTCCTCTTCTTCTTCTGAAATATGTCCTAATTCATTGAGTTCTTATTTTCCTTTTGCTGAAGCTTTAAATGCGGCTTCTCTCATATCTAATTGACCTCCTTTTCTCATCTCAAAGGCAGTTAATATTTCGTGAAGTTGTGTCATAGTAATAGTCTGTAGATCCTGCTTTTCTTCTATGGCAAATACTTTTGATTCAAATTTAGTAGATAAGGATCTTAAAACTTTTTCAACTAAGGTAACTTCCTTTATCTCTTCACCCAGATTCTTCATGCAATTAACAAACTCATCTATACGTAAGAAGCAACTAGCTATACTTTCATCATTATGCATCTTGAGAGTTTCATATTGAATTCTGAGAGCTTGCAGTTTAGCACGTTTTACCTGATAGTCTCCTTCATAGCTTAGAACGATTTTGTCCCATATTTCTTTGGCTGATTTCAGCTGCATATCTTTGATAAACTTTGATTGTGATAGACTTCCCAATAATGTATTGACAGCCTTGGCATTGGTTTCATATTGCTTTTTATCTAGTGTATCTATAGGAATTGCTGATGGAAATGTATATCCTCCTTCCACAATTTCCCAGACATGTGTTCCAAGAGATTGAAGATAGGTTGTGGTTCATACCTTCTAATAAACAAAGTTTCTCCCATCAAAGATTGGTTGTCTTATCGATCCCCCACTTTCTTGATTACTCATGATGATGGATCTACCTTCAAGCAATCAAGCTTCTTCTGAAGGACCTACTTTGATACCAATTATTGGAAATAATACTAAGAGGGGGGGTGAATCAGTATTATTAGATCAATAATTTAATTTTCAAAACTGATTTGTATATGCTACTTTAGTTCAGTGAACTAGCATGTATACACAATTATACTTGATGAAACTAGCATATATGCAGAGATCTTTTGATTTACCCAAATTATCATGTAGTGAACTTTAATCAGTATATCAAGAATTCATTAGACAATGCAGTAAAAGCATAATAAAGCATCACACATAAGTAACACACATAAACACCAAGATATAAGGTGGAGACCCAATGTGGGTGAAAACCACCTGTTGCAATTGTCTTTATCTTCTTTTAATAATAAGAAAATTCTATTTACAATTTTTGTACTGGTGCAGTCTTATACCAGTACGCAGGCTTCTACCTACAGAAGGCTACAACCTTCTCTCATTCTCCAGCTTCTACTGGAAGGGAGCTACAACCCCCTAGCTCTTGTACTAGCTAATATGTTTACTAGTACACAGGTGCCGGCCTACAAAAGGTTACAATGTTCTCCTTTCTTCCAGGGACCACGTTTCATAAATTTTCAAACTAGATCCATCAACAACTTCATTCAATCATCAAATATATTTGCATTAACCAATCTCCTTCACAACCGAACCGATCAATCAATCTAATCATTCAGAATGTTGTCACCAGAATACAGTAACTAGAACCCAAGCTAGAACCTAGAACATTGCTATAGAAAAGAAACTAAAACATATTTTAAAAGGTATACGCTACTTCCTTGTGTTGAACCTACGTGCATATGCACTTTCCTCAAAGTGAACCAACATACAGATATGAAAATCAAATTTATGATGTATACGGTGCTTTGATATGTAGAACAAGCATGTATATGCTTCTTTTCTAAAGTGAACGTGTGTATAGATCTATACATGATAATTTAAACATTACAACTATTCCAGACTTCAGTCATACCCAGATCATCATATTTACAAACTACAACATGCACTAGTTATTCAGATATATGATCAAACCACATAAAGATAATTCACTTCAAGCCTTAAGATCCTGATACATCATTAGTTCTTATCTTTCATCAAATGCTAAGGTTCATCCTTTGTTCAAATCAAGCATAGCACCATAAGCCAATAACCTACATATTAGATCTTCAAACTTCATCAGATATTCGATACTTGCACACTTGGCCTAATGATCTTCTCCTCCTTTTATAGTTTTAGGCCTTTCTCAATACCATGGACCAAAAACATTTAGGACCAATACCTTGCACCCAATACCTAGGGTCAATACCTTGGACCAAATACCTTGTACCAATATCATGGATCAAAATACTATGGACCAAATATTTCGGACCAAAAATTTAGCTTTCCAAGGTATACGCACTTTTTCTTGTGTGAAAGTGTGTGTGTACGTATACGCAACTTGTATACAATGAACCTGTGTGTATACACAACTTTGTTGATGGTGAACCTGCATATACCTCTCTTTTCTTCATTCTATGAAGATTGATCTGCAATTCTTTGTTGTTTACCTACTATACTTTCTGAACTGATTCCTTGAGGCCGCCCTACATTTCATCACATCTGTAAACATTGTTGTCATGCATTCTTTCACATCTAGTATCTCTTCTGTAGATTTTTTCTGCTACAAATGGGTTGCCATCAAGTACAATACATACATCATAATGCCAACAAAATTTTGGTGCAAATTTCTTGTGCTGACTCTCATTTCAAATATTATGGTGTATTGCAAGCGAAGGGTTTTATCTAGGACCGGGAGTGGCTTTCTGTGGTCAGGGTCTTATGACTCATAAGTGGTGGTCATTTTGTAGGTTTTCCTATCGGGCTTTCGTATACAAGATTTGGGTCTCACCCTTTATTGGCATCCTCACCCTGATTCCTTTAAGAGGTTTAATTCTATAGTATCCCACCCTCAACTTCTGGTCTCCTATTATATTACGTGTCATGGTTAGGAGTCTCAACCCACCAGTCAATATGAAACATCAACATCTAGGGAGCATATGAGGAAGGGGAAGTCGAGGACCTCAGGGTCATAAGAGATCCCATCAACAATCCCAAGAGTCTCATGCTACTTTTCATGTTGTTGTTCTTCCAGTTGCTCACAAATAAATTTATCAAATGGAAACCTCAACTGTGAAGAAAGGTAATCCTTCTTTGATTCTGAGCTTATGGATGCATTTGAAAATTGGATATGACCCTAACCATACCAAGGGCAGGAAAAAACATTATTTCAATGCCCTTTCATTGCATTAGAAAATGAAATCCTTGTTGGGCAAGGTGTTAGCTAAGAAACAAGAAAAAATATACATTATATTTTCCAACTTGGAAGATGTTAAAAGAGTGCAGTGAAATCAATGAGTGTGTCTTGAATGAATGGATGCTAGATTGGACCATACGAAGTGCCATATACCATGTATCTTTCCTATTCTTTCCCCATTGGGTTTGAGTGCCAAGGATCTGACACCAATCACCCCATCAAAATCTTAATTTTTGCTATGTTTTCTCTCGGGATAATGTTTTGGGACTTGACTATTCATACTTTTAATATGCTTAAGTTGATAAAAATGTTAGAATTTTGTACCAGGTACTCTATAGGTAGGTTGTCAAACATACTTGGTTTCCCTTTGGGCAGGTTAAGACCACCTACCAATAGAACTTGTTTATGATGGTTAGACAACTTATATATGTGTTTAAAAAGATTTTTTGAAGCAATACAAACCAATTTAAAAATAAAATAAAATAATTTAATTATTTTATTTTACTAATTTAATGTTCTATTAATTTTTGTTCTGAAATAAAAACAAAATTCTTTTCATATATACTTTTCAATAGTATATAAAATTAATATTTATACAGATTTAACAATTATATAATAATTTATATCACTACACTAATTTTTATTATTTTTTAAAAAATAATAATTATTTATTTTTATATTGTACATATCAATTATATTAAGAGTTTAAGTCACAATTTTAAAATAAACTAATTTTGTTAACTTAAAAATAATAATAATAATAATGTTTTATTTAATATAGCCTAAATTATTCATAACTATACATAATCATACTCATTGGCAATTTGAATTCAATCACATGGAGTAATGAGGCTTAGGCCTAAGCATATGGAGGCTAGCGTTATTGTAGGTGGCCATGGCCACCGAGTCACTGTTTCAGGGAGTCACTATGGTGTTTTTCCCTTGTTTTCTTGTCATTTTTAGAGTCTTTTTCTTTTTCTTGGTGATCTCCTATCTCTTATACACATTCTCTATAGTGGATTCCTTTGTCCACATCATTCTTTTGTGTGTTTTGTCTTGTCTAGCCCTATTTTTCTTCTTGTGTACAGGTGGTTCCATTTAGTGGGTTTTTAACTAATAGGGCATTGAACTAGCCCTGAATATGGGTGGGGTTATTTCCCAGACATTCCCTCGAAATCCTTAGAATGACAATGGTTTCAAACCTACGTGTTCCTGGTTTGTTTTGTTCCCTCTTTTGTCATTGATATTTGTTTGGTGGGTTTGTTGCCACCTGTTTCGTTATCTCTTTCAGTGCTCTCTTCCTGAAGTCTTATATTGCATATTGGCTTTGGGGTATTATACTCTATTGGGTTTTTGGTTACTTGTATTTTCCCTCTAGCCTTTGAATTTTTTAAGGGTTTCCATGGTTTTCAAGATCACCCTTTGTGTTTAGGTTTAAAATATCCCTTGTGTCTTCTCTTTTTCCATTAGACCTTATTTATTTTGGAGTAGGCTCATTATTTTCGGCCACCCCTACCATATTCTCTGAAGGTAGGGCTTATTGTGAGGGGTTTCCATTTTCTAGGGTTTTTTCGGGGGCCTAAAATCCTCTCACCCCTTCGGTTTTACCCTAGACTAGCAATGTTCTAAAAGTTTTGGCTTCTCAAGCCCCTGAGTAGAGGTCACATTTTTGGGTAAGGATGCACAGGGCTCTAGTAGGGTGGATTTGGCTGGGTCGGATGAGGGCCCTTCCAAAAAATAAGGGGTCCCTCCATAGGGAAAAAGGAAGAAAAATTGTTTTTTAAATCTCTTTGAGAATCTACAGATGGCCTTGGTAGTAGGCCTGGATATGACCATCTAAAAAGCGAAGGATTTTAGTCGCAAATTCTTGGTCCACAAGATTAGTGGATGAAAATCTAGTATTCCTTTTCTTAATGAATGGATGGAATCCTCGATGGACCCTTGATGAATCACCTTGTCTCTATTTAGGATATCATTAAGGGATGGGATGATTTCATCTTTGAGGATGAAGCAGGTGTTAAATTAATTGAAGGTAGGGTGCAAAAGGTTAATTCCTCCCTTGTTGTTTTTAAGTAGTGGACACGTCACTTTAATGCTAGGCATGAGAAGACCAACTCTATTCTGGTATGGGTTTGCATTCTAGGTCTCCATACCTAATTGTGACATGAGTAGTTTTTCTGTCATATTGGTAATTAGTTAGTTACCTATTTGGAGTATGAATCATCATACCTATCTTCTAGTGATTCTTTGATGGCCCGTATTTTGGTCAGTGTGGATATCAAAGGGGGGCTCTGTTGTAACATTATTGTTTTTGATAAGTTAGCTATTAGATAAAAGAATCAAAATGCCATACAAAAAATGATAAGTTAGGATATGGACCAAAAACAACTTGGAAAATAAAAATGTTAAGGAATCGTTATTATTACAGCTCCATGTCAAATAGAATGATAGGATAGTTGCTCTAAAAAATGAAGGAAAAATGAAAATGTTAGATAAGAAATAAAAGAGAAATATTTTCTTTAGAAAATAAAATTAAGGTTGTTAGCTCAAATTCACCTTTGAAAATGTTGTTTTAATTAATCATGATTAAGTTCTTTAATTATGATTTAATTGTTGTTATAAAGCTTGATGACCTTGTAAATAAGTCATATCATACACTTTTGTCATATTTGTGGAAGCGACAAAACGACACATCGGGCGCTGATAACCAATGGGCACTTTTCAACGGAGGTCATTCACTCTACTCGATCAACGCCAGAAGAAGCCTTTCGCCCCCCCTTGGCCATTTCCTATTAACACAGGGGGGGGGTCCAAAAAGCAGTTTTCATGGTTGTTATTTTTTACAACATGGCACCCCCATGATGTTTCGAACCCTCAAGGCTCGAAACCACAAACCATTATGCCACCCCCCGGAAATCCGCTACTGGTTTTCTTCCATTCGATCGTTCACTTCTTCCTACGCCATATGCATCCGTTATCTCCCGTCCAATCACGAACCTCCAAGTTACCAATTCGGTTTCATTCACCCATTCACTGCCCGCCACGTTATAATACCATTTCTATATGCTCCAAAGATGTTGCAGATCCTAATTAATCATTTAAACATTTTTTTAGCATTAATTTTCATCGTTCAGCAAATTGATTGCCTACGATTAGATCTAAACAGTCAATTGAGACCAATTGAACCTATAAATTCTCCATGTCTCCAATCTATTTGCATTATGGCATAGGTTTGATGCTATGGCACTGGTGTTGTCCTTGATGGCAACTCTGTTTGGTAACAGATCTTAGTTCAGGCTTTTAGAATGAAAGAACAGGCATATACGCAGGTTCATCTAGAGTAAGGCGTGTATACACGCGGGTTAGACGTAACAAAGGCACGTATATGTTGGAGAACTTGCTTTTGGACCATGGTAGTTAGTCCTTGGGATTTGAACCTATGGTTTTGGACCACGGCGTCTCGTCAGATGTGTAGATCCCTAGTATTGGGTCCATGGTATTGGTTATTATGGTTTTGGACCGTGGTATTGAGGAAGGCCTAAGACTATAAAAGAGGAAGGAGTTCATGTGGAAAATGGTCATCTGAATTATTATTGAATATCTGAAAAGTGGTAGATATGGAATACTGGTAATTGAGTTATTGTGCAGTTCTTGATCTATAACACTGATAATCTGGGTTAATTAGTGTTTTTGAATGTATGAAAGAGAGAATTATCCTTTATAGATCTGTACGCAGGTTCAGTGAAGCGAAGGCGCATATACACGCTAGGTCAGTGAATGAAAACAGCATATACGCAGGTTGTTCCAAACACAGAAGTGTATGCACGCATATTGCAGGTTATTGAAATGGCATATATACTTTAAGTTGTGATCTAGCTACTTCTATTTATTGTTGCTATGTTCTGGGCTCAGTTTTTGGTGTGTAGTTTTTGGTACTATGTTTTGGGTACTACTGTCAGAGAAGTATCTACTTGATTCAGATCTAATTGGTGGAAAGGAGATTGGTTGATGGAGAAATTCTTGATGATTGATTGATGTTCATGGATCTAGTCTTAAAATTTATGAAACGTGGTCCCTAGAAGAAAGAGAAGGTTGTAGCCTTCTGTAGGCCAGCACCTACGTACTAGTATCT